>SNVD02014723.1:0-93399 GCA_013180625.2 Boswellia sacra
TCCAAAGCTTCCTTTCTCCTTGCAGAACTCCAAGAGATTAAAGAATTCCAGAGCTGCAGCCTTCACCACGTTCTCGCCCTCTTCAAGTTTATGAAATAAAACCCTAAATGTGTTTAAAATACTCTGCTAGCCAGTATGTGCTACATGTCCCCCGTAATTATACATGCCTACATGATGTGTGGAATTACATTTCTACACTTCTCACACTGTTTTGATTACAACTTTCTGTACACTGAATGGATTCATAAACCGTAAATTTCTCCAAAAAGTAGACTTCGAGAGCTTTTCAACGGTATATGTTATGTCATCGGGTTCATTGTATAGCAATACAATTAAATCCGAGAAGATGGTTGACTAGCAGAGGTGAAAATGAAGGGTTTTACTCCATTTCTGTGCAAGTTGCTCAAAAACTCCTACAAACATCAAAACCACACAAAAACATAAAAATACCAGGAATATAGCAAAGAAACATGGACGAATTGATATGAAAATGATATATAAATAGACACTTATCAAATTCCCCCACACGTAGACTTTGCTAGTCCTCGAGCACCTACGACAATATGAAATAAAACTAAACCGAAACAGAATCAACAAAAAAATTAAAACACACAAATGCTTTATCTTGCAAATAGGCCTCAAGATGTGTACTTAATTATAACCCAAGTAAAACTTCCAATAATGCACTTGAATCAAGAATTTTATCTAAAGATAGTGTTCAGCTTCATTTTCATTCCTCAAGTGTGTGTGTTTAGAGCCATTCTCACCTAATCACTTGTAACCCGGATGAGTTTATGCTTAAAAATGAATCATATTTAATAGTGAAGATGTGTGTATAAATGAACTCCATAGGCTGCTTTTCAAGTCACTCTCCACTAATGTAGACATGTACAACACCAAGGATCAAGTAGGACTTTATTAAGCTTGTAAAGTTTGGCTTGGGTGAAGTTTATGATAAAGGAATAATAATTTGGCTCAATCACCCACAAACACATAATCATTCAAGAACTATGTAGAGCTCAACCCTAATAACACAACTTCATTTCAATTCACCAGGTTACACCCCCAAACTTATTTAGGAACACTCAATCTTTTTTTTTTTTTCCGAAAACAAACGAAAACTAACCCCCCCACACTTTTGTTGTTTTTTTTTTTTTTCATTCTTTTTAAGACATTTAAGGTATAATCTCTTATGTCTTCTTCTTTTGTTCTTTTTTTTTTTCTTTTTTTTTTCTTTTTTTTTATTACACTTCCCCTCCCCCACACTTAAACAACACATTGTCCTCAATGTGTAACTACGTGGACGATAAGTACATATTGGGTTTTTTTTCTGTTTTTTTTTTTTTTTTACAAACTGATAGGCGTCTATTTATGTATTACTTTTATATCAATTCGTCCATGTTTCTTTGCTATATTCCTTGGTATTTTTATGTTTTTTGTGTGGTTTTGATGTTTGTAGGAGTTTTGGAGCAACTTGCACAAAAATGGAGTAAAACCCTTCATTTTCACCTCTGCTAGTCAACCATCTTCTCGGATTTCATTGTATTGATATACAATGAACCCGATGACATATCATATACCGTTGAAAAGCTCTCGAAGTCTACTTTTTGGAGAAATTTACGGTTTATGAATCCATTCAGTGTACCGAAATTTGTAATCAAAACAGTGTAAGAAGTGTAGAAATGTAATTCCACACATCACTGTAGCATGTATAATACGGGACACTGTAGCACGTTACTGTAGCAGAGTATTTAAACACATTTTTAGGGTTTTATTTTATAACTTGATGGGGGGAGAACGTGGTGGAGGCTGAAGCTCTGGAATTCTTTCATCTCTTGGAGTTCTTGAAGGAGAAAGGAAGCTTGGAAAGAGGAAGAACTACAATCCAAAGAGAATTACATCAAATTTGCTAAGATTTTCCCTTCCCTTTCATTTTCTGGAATGTCTCCATGTTGTATTGTATTTACCACGTTCTTAAACATGTGTAACTGAATCTGAATTGGTTGAGGTGATTTCAAAGCCCCTGATATGGTTTTTGTAAGTTGATTGTGCAAGAAGTTGTTATCCAATTCTCTAATTGAAGTTGCTTGTATTTTTCCATGTTTAATGCTTATGATTGCTTGCTGGATTGTATTTGGGTGGCCAACTGAATATAATCTGGATATTGTCTATTGCTAGACTAGAAATCTTGATCGGTAATTGTCTTGAATTTCTAATCATTAGTAGCAAAATTGTGATCAGAGATTGCAATTGGAGAATATAACCTAAGTTAAATAATCCGAGCTTGTGTGTTTATTGCTTAGATCGACCTGTCTTTCTTTTCGTAATGCATCGATTGAATTAAATTTAGAGAGCTTGTTCTAGGTTGTTTGATGGATAGAGATTAAATAAAGAGCCTGTTTTATTTAACAACAAAGTAAGGAAAGATTGGGATAACAAAGCTTATTGTTATCTACGGTTGATAATTTCAATGGTGTAATTGGATGATAATCCTACAATTAATTCGCAAATCCATATCTTGTGGCAGAGAATGATCCCTTAACCAGATTTCTTTCATTGTGTAATTCTCAATTGATTTAACTTTGCATTGTATTGTTTTTCATTTGCTTTCGTATTAAGTTTAGTTAATCAATCAACAAAACCCCCCCTGTTTAGTTTATTATTGCTGAAAAATAACAAATTCAATTAGAATCAATCCTCGTGGGAACGATATCTTACTTATCACTTTATTACTTGTGCGACTAGTATACTTGCTAATTTCGAACGCATCAAGTTTTTGGCGCCGTTGCCGGGGATTGATTTTCTAATCGATTTGTTATTTTGTTTTCATTGTTGATTCGTATTTTGTTTGTTTTTCTTTTTTGATTGTTTGTTTTGGGCAACATGGCAGTAAATTTCCAACAATTCAGTAGCCAATTTGAGCCACAATTACATTGGAGTGTAAATGATGTAAGCACTCATAACATTGAACAACAACTTTCTGAGTTAACTTCTCTTGTGGAAAACATGGCTATCGGACATATGCAGAAATCTTATGCATGTGAGGTATATTCTACCATGGAGCATCCAATCGACATGTATCCAACTTTACAAGAAGAATATATGGAACAAGCCAATGCCATGGGTGGATTTCCAGGACAAACAAGGCAATGGTATGATCCATTCTCTAACACTTACAATGCCGGATGGGGAGATCACCCTAATTTTAATTACTAGAATCATCAACCAATCGCCCCAAATGGCATACCAAATTGGCTGCAAGGTTTCAATCAACCTAGAGTGCAGCAACCATTTCAAATGCAGCCACCACCAATGCCACATCCAACACCGCAACCAGCTTCGCAAAACTCAGGTATGTCTCTCGAAGATATTGTTAATGCACTTGCCACTAACACAATGCAATTCCAGCAGGAAACTGGGGCAAGTATCCAAAACCTGGCAAATCAAATGGGACAATTGGCTACTAGCATGAGCAAATTCGAGGGCCAAGACTCAAAAAAATTATCTTCTCAAGCGGTGATCAATCCAGGAGAGACTGTTAGTGCGATAACTTTGCAAGGTGGAGAGCAATTAGATATCTTGCCAAGGAAATCACAAACTGATGAAGGATATGACACCACTTCCACCATGAACAAAACATTGACTTCTCAGGTAAATCCTATAACCCCCATTCTTTCATATGTTTCTCCTCCACTTTTCCTAGTAGATTTGCAAAATCGAAGGAGGAATAAGAACAAGAAATCCTGGAAACTTCTCACAAAATTGAGGTAAATATACCACTTCTGGATGCTATCGAGCAAGTAACTCATTATACAAAATGTCTCCAGGAGTTATGCACCAGCAAAAGAAAGTTAAAAAGAAATGAGAAAGTAAGCGTGGGGGAAGATGTTTCAGCTGTATTGCAAAGGAAAATTCCTCCAAAGTGCAAAGATCCAGGTACATTCACCATGCCATGCACCATTGGTAAAACCCCCAGTTATGTTAGATTTAGAAGCATCATATTACATCATGCCATATTATATTTATGCTTCTTTAAATCTGGACTTTTTGCGGAAACTGGTATTACCATCAGCTTGCTGATCAACTTCATGCATATCCCAAAAGAGTTGTGGAAGATGTGCTTGTGCAGGTTGAATCAATGGTTTTCCCAGCAAAACTTCTTTGTACTTGAAATCGGGATGGCCATCCCTAACCAACTTCGATTCTGTTACGAAGACCATTCTCGAAAAACTGTTAGAAACAAAGATTAATGTTCATGATGGCACTCAATAATAGAGTTGATGGGCAAGTGATAGTTTCAATATCTTTGAGGCAATGAGGTACTCTAGTGACTTACATTCTGGTTTTGCAGTTGACGTTGTTGATTCTCTGCCACAACAATGTTTTGAGTTAACTCGCAAGAATGGATTGGATATAGCTATTAATGAGCACATAGGGACAGAAAATTCTAAGGAGTCAGAAATTTTGATACAAGTGTCCAAAGAAATGGAGAAAGTTGTGGCAAGATTAGATGAGACCATAGCTATAACCATAAATAGGTATGATGTTTCGTGCATTCAATTTCCTTTATCTAATGAGAAAATTCTTCATTCTGTGATGACAGCCCCTGCCTTGGAGCTTAAGTCACTTCCAGATCATTTGAATCATGGATTCTTGGGTGAGAATGATACTTTGCGAGTTACAATGGAAATGGGCCTTGCACGAATACAAGAAGAGAAACTCGTCCGAATACTTACAAACCACAAAACAGCTATTGGGTGGACAATTGCTAACATCCAAGGCCCAGCCATATGCATGCACCATTTCTTGTTGGAAGAAGGATCCAAGCCCATTAGAGAAGCACAACATAAATTGGATCCTCCCATGATGGAACCAACGTCGGGCTGAGGACGTTAAACCAAGCGCTTATTGGGAGGCAACACAATGTTTTTGAAAAATAAAAAAAAAGAAGAAAAGAAAAATAAAATGAGGTAATAATGATCGATTTTGTGTCTCGAGGAGATTCCTTTCGTAGGCCATCAAATTGATCAGGTTTTATCTCTCTTTGCCATCTGTCTCATTTGTTTTTATATTTTTTACTTGTTTGTTACTTTTGTTTGCTATTGTGTTGTTATCTCTTTTATGTGTCTTTAGTTTCATTTCTACTCTTTTCTTTTCCTTCCTTTTGTTTAATTTGATTATTCCGCACTTCGAATTCATTTGTGCAACAGCTTGAGGAAACATTCAAGCGGGAGCTGAAGTCATTGCTCGAAGGTTTGAAACGTGCATATCTTGGAGTAAAACAAACTCAATCGCAGTATCGGTAATAGCTCTCCTTTTCTGCTCTTCAATGGATGCCGATATCTTTGTGTCAAACCTTCGTAAATATTTCCCTTCGCTTCCTCAAAATGCTGTGTTTAAAATTTATAAAGTACGGATGACTAGACTTTGGGCGTTGCTGCTCCTAAATGTGCCTGCTGATATCCGATGGCTTATCAAAGCCAAGGTGAGATTGTCCGGTGAGCCGGACATTAATCTCGCAAAATACATGCCTGGTCTAGGAAAGAGCTACTATGCCAAGAGGCGAAGAGCACAAAGGTTACAAGTATGTTATAAATGTGCTAGATGGAATTGTAACCAGACTTGTCATTCATTAGGTTTTGCGTCCAGGAATAGAGAAGATAAACTTTTGTTTATTAAGAATGGTTTGAGTAATGAGTCGCTGGATAATGTTTTGTTAACTCTCGAGTCACATTCTTGTGGACTTGTTCAGTGTGAATTGCTTAATCTATGGACACAATTTCGTGATGAATTACAGTGTTATAGTCTAGGGAATCTGACTAAAAACGACCCTGTTTGCCATTTATAAGAAAATTGGATGGGAAGCAAATCCCCGACTCATAGAAGGCGTTTCAGCCGTTACTGGACGTAAAACCAGAGGAAGATGTGAGCCACAATCACAACTACTTGTATATTTGAATGTGTGGTGTTGTTGTAGAATTTTTTTCTTGTTTCGTTTGATCTGATTATCAATGTTGTTTTTGTGTTGTTGTTGTTTGTTGATTTTGTTTGTTTTAATTTTAAGTTTTCTTTTTTGACAAACCATATGACTACCCTATGGCATAAGTACACGTGGGAGACAAGTGTGGATGTTTTGTCAACCTCCACCGAAAGTGTATCTCTATTTTTTATGCTTCACGTGGGAGACAAGTGTGGGGGTTTTGTCAACCCCCACCGAAAGTGTATCTCCATTTTCCATGCTTCAGGTGGGAGACAAGTGTGTAGGTTTTGTCAAACCTCACCGAAAGCATATCTCATTTTTCAAATCTTGGGGCGATAAATCTGCATCGAGCAACCCCCACCGAAAGTATGTCCCCATGTGTCAAAATTTGAGAGTTTTATGTGTGTATATATACATTCTACATATTTTTGTATGTCATTCCATAACCTGTCTTGCAATTGAAAAGCATAATACCTAACGTGCATCATTGTCTTACACAAGTTTAAAGCACTTGTAGAAATGGAGAAAACACAAATTCGACGATTCCAAAATATATGTGTATTTTGTGGATCACAATTTGGTAAAGATGGAGAGTTTACAACAGCAGCTCTTGATCTTGGTAGGACATTAGCTGCGAGGGGTATTCATTTGATTTATGGAGGGGGTAGTCTTGGGTTAATGGGATGTGTGTCGACAGCTGCATCCCTGGGAGGGAGCAAAGTTCTCGGCATTATCCCTAAACCATTAGCTGTACGAGATATCGTAGGCAACACAATCGGGGAAAAGTTACAGGTCTCTAGTATGCATGAGCGTATTGCACATATGGTTGTTAAGTCCGATGCATTTATAGCTTTGCCGGGTGGTTATGGTACATTATAGGAGATATTTCAAATCACCTCTTGGGCACAGCTAAACATCCATCGGAAACCCATTGGTTTGTTAAATGTTAATAATTTTTTTGATGGTTTGTTGTTTTTTCTTGATCAAGCAGTAGAAAAAAACTTCATCTCACAGTCAGCGAGGCAAATCCTGGTTACAGCTTCCACTGCAGGGGAGTTAATTGACAAATTACAAGAATTCGTCTATTCGCCTGATTCAACAATGGCTCGGATAGATTGGTTTGGAGAAGGCAATAAGAGGCGTAAACTGGATTTAACGCTCCGTCTGTAATCGCTATCTGCTGGTTTGCTTTGTTTTTGTTTGCTTTCTTTTTATTGTGTTTATTTGAGAGTTTTCCTGTTATTTCTTTTGAGCTTTTTCAGGTTATTTCTTTCATCCCAGGTAATATTTTCTAATCTCGGTTTTTAGAGTGGTGGCTTAAAAAGTTCAAGTTCTCTTGAAACGCATTCTGGATTTCTTTAATCCATAATGGCTGAATAAGGAGGCTAACTTCTAAACTTTTTAGAACCATTCTAACTGACTTGTTTGTGTTTGTTGATTTGTTGGACTTTATTATTTTCTGAGTAAGTTTAGTTTTATGTAATTTCGAGTTGTTGTGTGTTTTTGTCTTTATCAGTTTCGATTCGAAAAAAAAAAAACATTGTGGAAAAACCTGAGAATGGAAGAATATGGGGTTTCCTTAACTCTTGAAACGCATTCTCTCTAAATAAATCCGTAGTTTGTTTATTTTATGTTGTTTGAAATGTCTTGTTTCTTGTTTTGTTCTTCATAATAAAGGTATATAGGCTGGAAACCTTAAGTCTGCGGGCTACTGGTCCTAAGGATTGTTGAAATATACAATCTTGACTCAGGTGTAACAATGCCACGTACCTCTTTTCTGGCATTTTGTGGGTCGATGATAAGATAATGATTGAATTAAGAATAACTCTTGGAAAATGATAAATGATGCATGGATCTGTGTGCTTGAAATGTTTATTGGTTTTCGCTTTGCTTTTGATTCCTTGCGCAACATTGAGCACTGAGCTAGTATCACTGAGTTATTTGTTCACTTAGAGAAAGTTTATGTAATTCAAATGTTTCTTCAGATTTCAATGAATTCTAGAACTTGTTTGATGGTCACTCGAGGCGAAATCCTAGACTGTGCAACATTGGGGAAATGATTTAGGCCATCTTTGGACCGTTTGAGCCTTAATAGCCAACCTTGACTGAAATTGATCCCTAGTTACCCCTTTGAGCCTTTGTAAGCCTTTTTCTGTGTTAACTCACTAAAAGATTTCCTAACCTCAAATGAATTTGTTCCAAACAGTTTATCCCTTACCTATGAGCATGTAAATCATTCGCAATTACATTTTGAGCTATGTTCTGGTTTTAGGAAGTTAGAGGAGGTTGGATTGTGCCATGAGCAATGCAAGTGAGTTTATTATGTTTGTAAAAAAAAAAAAAGAGAAAAAATATGTACTTATCTTCCACGTACTTAAACATTGAGGACAATGTATTGTTTAAGTGTGGGGGAGTGGAATTGCAGTTAAAAAAAAAAAGAAAAGAAAAAGAGTTCTATACCCTTGGGTGTTCTTAAAAAGAATGAAACAAGAAAGTGTGGGGGTGTAGTTTCTTTTATTTTCTAAAAAAAAAAAAAAGAAAAAAAAGAAAAAAAAAAGATTGAGTGTTCTAAATAAGTTTGGGGGAGTATTGAAATGAAGTTGTGTTATAGGGTTGAGCTCTACATAGTCTTGAATGATTTATGTGTTTGTGGGTGATTTGAGCCAAATTATTATCCTTTATCACACCTTCACCCAAGTCAAACGTTACAAGCTTAATAAAGTCCTACTTGATCCTTGGTGTTGTGCATGTCTACATTAGTGGAGAGTGACTTGAAACGCAGGCCTATGGAGTTCATTTATACACACATCTTCACTATTAAATATGATTCATTTTTAAGCATAAACTCATCCGGGTTACAAGTGATGAGGTGAGAATGGCTCTACACACACACACTTGAGGAATTGAAGTGAAGCGAAACTAATCTTTGAGATAAAATTCTTGATCAAGTGCATTATTTTGAAGTTTTCCTGGGGTTATAATTAAGTACAATCTTTGAGGCCTATTTGCAAGTTGAAGCATTTGTGTGTGTTTTAATTTTTCTTTGATTCTGTTTAGATTTAGTTTTGTTTTCATATTGTTGTAGTTGCTCGAGGACTAGCAAGTCTAAGTGTGGGGGAATTTGATAAGTGTCTATTTATATATCATTTTCATATCAATTCGTCCATGTTTCTTTGCTATATTCCTTGGTATTTTTATGTTTTGTGTGGTTTTGATGTTTGTAGGAGTTTTGGAGCAACTTGCACAAAAATGGAGTAAAACCCTTCAGTTTCACCTCTGCGAGTCAGTGATCTTCTCGGATTTAATTGTATTGATATACAATGAACCCGATGACATATTATATCCCGTGGGAAAGCTCTCGAAGTCTATTTTCTGGAGAAATTTACGGTTTATAAATCCATTCAGTGTACCAAAAGTTCTAATCAAAACAGTGTGAGATGTATAGAAATGTAATTCCACACATCACTGTAGCATCTGTCTCTTATACACATCTAGATGTGTATAAGAGACAGGCACGTTACTGTAGCAGAGTATTTAAACACATTTTAGGGTTTTATTTCATAACTTGAAGAGGGGAGAACGTGGAGGAGGCTGAATCTTTGGATTTCTCTCATCTCTTGGAGTTCTTGAAGGAGATTGAAGGCTTGGAAAGAGGAAGAACTACAAATACTAAGAGATTTCATCAAATTTGCTAAGTTTTCCCTTTCCCTTTCATTTTCTGGAATGTCTCCATATTGTATTGTATTTGTATTCTATCTGAATATGTGTAACTAAATCTGAATTGGTTGAGGGTGATTTCAAAGCACTTGATATGGTTTTTATGAATTGATTGTGCAAGCAATTGTTATCCAATTCTCTAATTGAAGTTGTTTATATTTTCCCATGGTTAATGCTTATGATTGCTTGCTGAATTGTATTTGGGTGGCCAACTGAATATAATCTGGATATTGTCTATTGCTAGACTAGAAATCTTGATCCGTAATTGTCTTGAATTTCTAATCATTAGTAGCAAAATTGTGACAGAGATTACAATTGGAGAATATAACCTAAGTTAAATAATCCGAGCTTGTGTGTTTATTGCTTAGATCAACCTATCTTTCTTATCGTAATGCATCCATTGAATTAAATTTAGAGAGCTTGTTCTAGGTTGTTTAATGGATATAGATTAAGTAAAGAGCCTATTTTATTTAACAACAAAGTAAGGAAAGATTGGGATAACAGAGCTTGTTGTTATCTACGGTTGATAACTTCAATGCTGTAATTGGATTACAATTCTATGTTAATTCACAATTTCATATCTTGTGGCAGAGAATGAACTCTTAACCAAGTGTCTCTCATTGATTTTTCACTCCATTTAACTTTGCTTTGTGTTATTCTTCATTTGCTTTCGTATTAAGTTTAGTTAATCCAACCAACAACAACCACCCATTTATTCTGTTTTTACTTTCGAATAAACAATCAATTAGAATCAATCCTCGTGGGAACGATATCTTACTCATCATTTTATTACTTGTGCGACTAGTATACTTGCTAGTTTCGAACGCATCAAGAGCCAATCATACCTCGATATTTTGTTACCTCAACATCTTTTCCTTTCTCATCTTTGTCAAGCTTGGTTAATGTACCCATAGGTGTGTTATATGTCCTTGAATTATCCATGCCAAACTTCTTGAGAAGATCTCTTGTGTATTTAGCTTGATTAATGAAGATCCCATCTATTGATTGCTTGAATTGAAGTCCAAGGAAGAAATTTAATTCTCCCATTAAGCTCATTTCAAATTCTTGTTGCATGCACTTGGAAAATTCCTCACACGTAGAGACATTAGTAGCACCAAATATAATATCATCAACATAGATTTGAACAATTAATAAATCATCATTTTTTGTTTAACAAAAATAGTAGTATCAACTTTTTTCATTTCGAAACCATTATCAATGAGAAATTTGCTCAATCTATCATACCATGCTCTGGTGCTTGTTTCAAGCCATAAAGTGCCTTTTTGAGTTTGAAAACATGGTTTGGAAAATCATGATTTTGAAAACCAAGAGGTTCTCTACATATACTTCCTCCATAATGTAACCATTTAAAAATGCACTTTTGACATCCATTTGATATAATGTAAAATTTTTATAACATGCAAATGCACACAACATTCTAATTGATTCTAATCTAGCAACCGGTGCAAAGGTTTCCTCATAATCAATACCTTTTCTTGATTGTATCCTTGAGCAACAAGTCTAGCTTTGTTTCTAATAATGGTGCCATTTTCATCTACTTTATTTCTAAAAATCCATTTAGTGCCTATAATAGAATGATTTTTGGGTCTAGGGACTAATTCCCAAACTTGATTTCTCTCAAATTGATTCAATTCTTCTTGCATAGCCAAAATCCAACTTTCGTCATTTTCGGCTTCTTTAAAAGATTTTGGTTCAAATTGAGAGACAAAAGCAAAATGATTACAAAAGTTCTTAAAAGAAGATCTAGTTTTCATCCTTGTGATGGTTCACCAATAATGAGATCTTTAGGGTGAGCTTTTGCATACCTCCATTCCTTTGGCAATTCTTGGGAAGAATCATTTACTTCCACAAGCTTTTCTTGTTGAAGTTGTAATTCATCTTGGCTCGTTTCATCAAGCCTTGATTCCTTGATTTGCCTTTCTACCTCAACAATATCATCATCTAAATTCTTTGAAGAAATAACATTAGTTTCATCAAATTCAACATGCATAGATTCTTCAATAGTAAGAGTCTTTTTGTTAAAAACTCTATATGCTTTACTATGGTTGGAGTAGCCAACAAAAATTCCAACATCGGCTTTTGCATCAAATTTTCCAAGGTTATCCTTGGTGTTTAAAATAAAACATTTACATCCAAAAACTTTAAAAAATCCAATGTTGGGTTTTCTTCCTTTCCAAAGTTCATAAGGAGTTTTCTTTATTAAAGCTCTAATATGGACTCTATTGATTATAAAGCATGCGGTATTAATGGCTTCGGCCCAAAAATATTTTGACAAATTATTTTCAAGTAACATGGTCCTAGCCATTTCTTGGATAGTCCTATTTTTCCTCTCAACAACACCATTTTGTTGTGGAGTTCTAGGTGAGGAAAAATTATGTTCAAAAACATTTTCATCACAAAGATTTTCAAATGCAACATTGTCTACTTCACCACCATGATCACTCCTAATGGACACAATAGAATACCTTTTTGATTTTGGACTCTTTTTGCAAATTTTGAAAAAGCTTGTATGGCCTCATTTTTAGTTTTCAAGAATAATACCCAAGTAAATCTTGAATAATCATCCACATAACAAAAACATAATACTTTCCACCAAGGCTTTGAGTTCTTGATGGTCCAAATAAATCCAAATGAAGTAATTGTAGAGGTTTATTTGTTGAAATAAATTTCTTTTGTTTAAAAGAAGTTCTCACTTGTTTTCCAAATTGACAAACATCACAAATCTTATCCTTTTCAAATTTTATTCTTGGAAAACCATCAACTAAATCATTTTTAGAAATTTTTGAAATTGTGTCCATACTAGCATGACCTAGCCTTCTATGCCATAACCAAGCATCATGATTAACAATGAAACACTTTTCTACATGATTATTAACGTCAATATCAATTGTATAAAAATTACCACATCTATTACCAACAAATAATGTCTTATTGTTACTAACATCCTTAATCACACATCTATTAGGCTCAAAAGTAACAAAATATCCCTTATCACACAATTGACTAATGCTAATCAAATCATGTTTTAAACCATGAACAAGCAAAACATCTTTAATAATAGGTAAATAAGGGTTACCAATATCACCATGTCCGATTACCCTTCCTTTGGCATTATCACCGAAGGTCACATATCCTCTTTTCTTCATGATTAATCTTGAGAAATTGGAGGCATCTCCAGTCATATGCCTTGAGCATCCACTATCTAAGTACCACTTGTGTTTGCCACTTTGCCTCTACAATCAACATTCAAAGAGTAACTTTTTGGTACCCAAAAGTTCTTGGGTCCTTGGGGGTTAGTTATGATACTTTTTAGAACCCATATTTGTTTCAAATTAGGATTTCTCTTAATATAGCAAGAATGCACTTTGTGTCCTTTTCTTCCACAATAATTACATGAATGATTAGAATTATTCATAGAAGATGCATGAGCAAAATAATTTTTAAAATACTTTTGATTTTTATGAGTTTTATATCCTAAACCTCTTTTATCAAAAACACATCTTTGGTTTTGTAACATAGAATTCAAATTTTTTGTGCTTTTTGTAAAACTATCAACAATATCTTTTAAGTCATTGTTTTCCTTTTTCAAAATAACATTTTCTTTCTCCAATTTATCAAAATCCTTTTGTTTTAAAATCTCATTTTCAGTTTTTATTGAATGTATTTGATTTTCCAAAGTTTCAAAATCTTTTTGCTTCAAAATTTCATTTTCATTTTCTAAAGCTTCAATTATTTCCACCAACTCTTCTAAATGAGATAACATGATTTTTGACTTCTTTTTGAAAGCATTGATTTTTGAATTTTGCTTATCAACTTGCACATGTAAATTTTGGAATGCTTCAAGTAATTCATCATATGAAAGCTTAGGATCATGGTTAAGAATACTTATCTCATTTTCTCTTAAAGCCATGAAGCACATGTTTGCCACATCGCAATCTTCTTCTTCATTCTCCTTCAAGATGATTTCATGAGTTATGAGAGAACCCATAAGTTCTTCTAATGGTAGTTTTGTGAGGTCCTTTGCTTCTTGAATTGCCGTCACCTTTGGCTCCCAAGATTTTGGTAGACACCTAAGAATCTTTCTCACCATTTCAACATTAGAATAACATTTATCAAGAGATTTCGAACCATTGACAATATCCGTAAATCTAATAAACATTTCAGAAATTGATTCATCCAGTTTCATCTTAAAAAGCTCATAACTATGAACTAGCATACTAATTTTAGATTCTTTAATTTGACTAGTTCCTTCATGAGTTACTTCAAGTGCGTGCCATATTTCTTGTGCTGTAGAACAAGTAGATATTCTATTAAACTCATTTCTATCTAGAGCACAATATAACACATTCATAGCCTTAACATTCAAACTCAATTTCTTTTTATCATCTTCACTAAACTCTTTAGGTTCTTTAAGCATGCTTTCCCCATTTTCAATTTTGGCAGGAACAAAAGGTTCTTCCAAAACAATAGACCACAAATCATAATCAAAAGATTGCAAGAAAATACTCATTCTAGTTTTCCAATAAGAGTAATCACTTCCATTAAAAAATGGAGGTCTAGATATAGAAAGTCCCTCAACATATGAAGTTGAATTAAAAGTTGCCATAGCTCAAAAATCTATTAAGATTTAAAAAATTAATCAACCTTGCTCTGATACCACTTGTTGACCTAGGTATGGCAACCCAAGAGGGGAGGGTGAATTGGGTTTTTATTTATAAAAACGGATTTAGAAAACTTTTCTTGAAAGATCAAAATTATTTAAATCTTTCTTTAAGAACAAGGTGAAGAAGATGAAAATAGAATGCAATCAAGAGAATGGCAATAAAGAACAATCACAAGTGCAAGTTAATGTAAAGAGGATAGGGATAGAGAGAGTGCAAACTCGATGTACGTGGTTCGGCAAACCTTGCCTACGTCCACGGGCTCCTAGCTCTACAAGCTAGGCTTTCCACTAAGTTGTAGAAATCTTTACAACTTGCTTGATGAACAACCTCGCCAAGACTTTTTCCTTCAACTCTTGATAACACCACACCAAGAGTTCTTCTTGATGAACAACCTCACCAAGGCAACTTCTTTCAACTCTTGATAACACCACACCAAGAGTTCTTCTTGATGAACAACCTCACCAAGGAAACTTCCTTCAACTCTTGATAACACCACACCAAGAGTTCTTCTTGGTGAACAAACTCACCAAGGAAAGAGTTCTCTCAAGGATAACTTTTATCCTTTACAAGAAGATCTCACTCTCACCACAATACAAAAACAAAAAAAAATTTCTACAACAAAAGTACAACTCTCTTCAAAGAGTAGATAAAGAATATAAAAGCTCTCTAGACTTGATATTTCTCTTGTTTTTTTTGCTTGATAAAATGCTTCTCTTGCACTTGTTGAATGCATGGGAGAAGGGCTCCTTTTATAGGCAAATGAGATGAACTTAATCAAGTGAAGACACCAACTCCAAATTTTCTGCCCACCAAAAAAACTGTAATTTTGTCTGCCATTTTTGTCAATGTACTGTTTGAAATTTGAAACTATGAAAAACATGAAAGATCTGAAAAATTGAATAAGCTTTCCAACTCATCAAGAACCAAGTCATTTAGATATCTGTAGCTCAAGATATGGTCAAAACACCATTCGGTGCTGTGACTTGATTTTTCTTCCTTGTGTCAGTCCATCGAATTGAGTGATAATTCTGTCAGCCTTTCGTTTGAAATTTGAATTTTTTCAGAACATAAAAGATCTGAATATTTGAATTATATTTCCAAAACATTAAAAATCAAAACATTTGGATATTTCTATCTCAAGATATGGATAAATCATCATTCGGTGCTCATATGAGTTGATTTTTCTTCTCTATGTCAGTCCACTGAATTGCATGTCAATTATGTTAGCCTTCCATTTAAAATTTGAATTTATTCAAAACATATGAAATGTGACTCATTATGTCCTCTTTCCAATGCCATAAGAATCAAGTCATTTTGAATTTTCTAGCTCAAGATATATCCAAAAGAGTATTCAGTGCTCATGTCAGCTGCTTCTATTTATCTTTCAACTTGCATGATGATTTGGACAATCTTACACTCGAAATTTAAATTTCTTTAAAACATATGAAATGTTATAAATTGAGTAATCTTTCCAAAGGCTCAAGAATCACGTCATTTGGACATCTCTAAAGAAATATGTGACCAATTGATTGAATATTGCTCATGTGTCACATTCCTTGAATCAAACCTTGTTCTTAAACTTTGGTGCCTTTAACATGTAGTCTTCTTCTTAGCTTCATCACTTCATTTTAATAAGCCTTTTCTTGATTTTACAATTATTTCATTAAATCTTATTCTTGCACATAAATAATCATATTAGTAACACCTTATGAATCAATGTGTATTGTTATCATCAAAATTATCATGTAGCCTTAGGGCTAACACAACTTTTAACAAAAGAGCTCAAACCACTGGGTGCTAATGGAAGTAGAGTCATCATAACCACTAGGGATAAACAAGTGCTTTTGAGTTTTGAAGTGAAGAATATGTATCAGGTTAAAGGATTAGATTATGAAGAAGCTCTTTTGCTTTTCTCTGAGTGTGCCTTTAAAACAAACCATCCTCCAAAACATTTTTAGCAACTCTAAAGAGTAATAGCATATGCTAGAGGGAATCCATTAGGCCTTGAAGTGCTAGGTTCTTCACTTTATATGAAGAGCAACAAAGAGTGGGAAAATGTACTGGATAACTTAAAAATGATTGGTTGCCCCAAAATTAAAGGTGTATTGAAACTCATTTTTGATGTACTAGAAGAAATAGAGAATAATGCATTTCTTGACTTTTTTTTTTAAGGGAGAACATAGATTACGCCAAAAAAAAAGGCTAGAGGCTTGTTATCCAAATTTCCAATTTGCTTTGGATAACCTTACAAATATGGTTTTTATCAAAATGTCAAACAATAAGCTACGAATGCATGATTATTACAAGAAATGGGTAGGAAAATTTTTCACCGAGACAACGAGAAAAGAGCCTGGAAAATGTAGTCAATTGTGCCATCATGAATACGTCTGTCATTTACTTGAACATAACAAGACAAAAGCATAGTAAATTACTTTGATTTAGTTTTTTGTTTTATGAAATATGCAATAAAAAATTAACTAGATATATTTTTTATTTAACTTACTATTAATTATTCGAAGCTTTTGTCCCTTTTCTGTTGACATATTCTTTTCTTTTGGTTTTCAAGGGCATTGATGCAGTTAAGGTCATATTTCTAGATATGTGGAAAATTGAAGAGATTATAAATTTAAGTTCTAAAGCCTTTGTGAATAAGGTCAATCTTAGAGCACTCAAATTCTATTGGTTGTCTAGTTATATTAGAGACCATGAAAATATCTCTAAAATACACCTTCTTCAAGGCCTAAAATATCTTACAAGTAAGTTCACATATATTTGATGGGATGGACATCCTTAAAAAAAATTGCCATCAAATTTTAGTGTAGAGAAGCTTGCTGCACTTGAATTGCCTTAGAGCAGTATTGAACAAATCTTCAAAGAAACTAAGGTAAATTTGACTATTTAAACTTGTTTTCTTTCTAGCTAGGAATACAACTTGTGTAGTTCAATATAACTTGTTGTTATTAAAATATAGACACACACATGCACTCAAGCACGCACACACACGCACATGTATATTACAACATGCCTTCAATTTTAAGTGCATTGAAAAGAATCCTTGAAGGTTGCAAAAGGTTGTTTAAAGTTCTCTCATGTAACCACTCTTTTCAAAACTTTGCCACTTAAATAAGTGCCCAAAGAAATGTAAAGAGATTTCCCAAGAATATTTGTTTTCATCTCTTGTCACTCTCAATCTCTCAAGCTAAATTAACCTCAAAGAGTTTCCAAATGTTCCAAGATTGTTAAATACTTGGATTTAAGTAGAACAGCAATAGAAGAAGTTCTGACATCAATCCCCTCATCTATGTTGGAATTTCACTTACTCTAATACCACTTTGTTAGAGAAAAATTACTCGAACAAAAGCAAACTCAAGCGACAAAAGAATATAATGAAGAAGAAATTAAACTTTGAACTCTTAACTAGACTTCTTGATTCTTCTTATGTCTTTTGAATAAAATTGACAAATTACAAAGGCTTATCTAATAGACTTAAGCCTAATCCTATTCAAATCATGAATACTTATTCTAAAATAAATCGAAGAATTAATCGTAATCCAAAACTAACTAGGAATATTAAATCCTCTCTTACCATGACTTCTAAATTAATTAAGAGCAATAAACTCTAATCCTATTTTAACTTAGACTTTAAATCCTAAACAAACTCTTAAGCTTTGTTTATGAAATTTAAAAAAAAAAAACCTTTACTTTGAACTTTACATCTCCTTTTCCAGTAACGTAACTCCATAATCTAGCATTCTCTTTGCCAATATCTTTAAAGCTCTTACACTTTCGCTTCCCAATCCTTCTCTTTCTCTTTAAACTTCTTTATTTTCTTATCCAATCCAAGCAATTCCTCTTCTTTTCTCTTTAAATTCTATTACAAAACATCACATTCCGTCTTTTTTGAATATATCTTTTTGCTGGGGGGTTTATATATAACAAAATTTTGTAAACAAAAGAACCAACTTGAAATTCTGCAAGGACCTATTTATCACGAACTGAACCCGACTGGGGTAAAAGATATTCTCTGTGAAACTAGACTAGACTGATATTTATCACTTGAGGGATCTAACTAATATTTGCCATTATAGAGGGATGACTTAATTTTCTGTGATGACTGTGAACGGACACTTTTTCGACATCTAAACTCCGATTTTCTTCTTGTGTTTCATAGATCTGACGATTCTAAGTTGTTTGGCTGGAGGGGTGTATTTCACATGCTGTTTTCCAATGAATTTCACATCAAACACAGTATTCTAAAGCTCGATATGACTTTTTCGACATTTTCTAGCAAGATTTTGATGCTGAAGAAGAAGGAAAGTTTGTTCAATGCATCCTGGTCTATCCAATAATGGTGGAAGTGAGAACTCACTTGATTTTTGATTTTTCGACGACTTTTTGATAACTGTCCAACGACTTTTGGCTATCGACGGTGAACCTTGATTGTTGATAGTGTGGACTTCCTTCTTTGTGGACTTTGAATCTCCTATTGATTTTTTTTTTGAATTTTCATGGTTTTCTTTTTCATTTTGTCTTGACAATTCTCTATATTATTCTCATAAAAAATCTCTTGTTCTTTTCTTTACCACCAAGTAACTCAACTTTCTCAATTTCTTCTTCTATAACATTATTATAGGTGGCCACCAAACAATATCGAAACTCTTTAGCTAGCCTTTTAGTATCCATTGTAAGGCCAAGTTTCTCATATATAGAATCCATAACATAATTCCTACATACCTGTTCAAAAGGCTCGTGCTATTCTATCTTTCTTTTGAATGTGTTGAAGGATTTCTGTTTGTTCTTGTGTTAATGTTGCTTGATCTATTGGTACTTCAAAACTTTGATTTACAACTTCCCACATGTCTTTATACTCAAACTCGGCTTGTAGTTGGGTTCTCAAACAGTTAAAGTCGCATTTGTTTCCATCAAACCTAGGAAGTTCTTGTTCTATCTTCAGTCTTTTTCTTATTTGTGCTTTCCAAGCAAATTAACTTTGACAACCTTGCTTGCTTCTCTCACAAGTCTCCAGTAAACCTTTATGTCTGGCTTAAATAGGGCCTTCCTTCCCTAGCCTTACCAATCTTGTGCTGATAGGTTATTCCCTGGAGCATACTACCTAGCTTTGAAATAGCTCTTATGGCTCCTCCCAGATTCCTCCAACCTAACTCTGAGATGCTTCTCCCACGGCCTTCCACCTTAGCTCTAAGATTGCTTCTTCCATGACCTTCCAACCTAACTTTGATAGTACTTAGCTCAAATTTGACTTACTCTGATGCCACTTTGTTAGAGATTAATTACTTAACCAAAAACAAACTTAAGCAACACAAGCATATAATGAAGAAGAAATTAAACTCTGAACCCTTCACTAGACTTGTTGATTCTTCCTAGTTCTTCTTAATGAAATTGACAAATTATAAAGACTCATATAGTAGACTCAATTCTAATCTTAATTAAGCCATGATTATTTTATTCTAAAATAAATCAAACAGTAAATCATAATCCAAAACGAACTAGGAATATTAAATCATCTCTTATCATGACTTCTAAATTAATTAAGAACAATGAACTCTAATCCTATTTCAACTTAGACTTTAAATCCTAAATAAAGTCTTAAGCTTTGTTTAAACTTCCAACAATCTATATTTCACCAACCTTTGGTACTTAATATGACCGATTGTAAAAACTTGAAAAGATTTACGAGAAACATTTGTTTTACATCTTCTAGCACTGTTAATCTCTCTTGCTGCATTAAGGTCAAACAAATTTCCAAATATTTCAGGAAATGTTAAATATTGAGATTTAAGTAGAGCAACAATAGAAGAAGTCTTGGCATCGATTGCATTTCTAACTGAGTTATAAGTTTTACATCTTTATTGTTGCTCAACGCTCAAGATTATTTCACTTATTCTTTGTAAACTGAGATCTCTTATTTGGCATTTTCTCAAGCAATTATGAAAACTTGAGAGTTCCCGAAACATCATGAAAAAATTGAAGTGCTTATGCTTAGGAACACATGCTTTAAGTAGAAAAGAAATGCCATTTTCAATTAAACACCTAATTAGGCATTCGAGTTTATGATTTTTGAGTTATCTCAAAGTACGTAGAACAGCCATAAGTCGATTCCATCCTCTATGAATTGGAAAGCACTTTATGAATTAGATTTAAATTTTTGCAGTCTGATGGTTTTTCCTAAACTGTATGCTTTTTATCTTTATTGGCAATATTAGACTTACGTTGGGAAAAATTTTGAGAGAGTTCCAACAAATATCAAGCAACTTTTTAATCTAAGATCTCTTAAGTTAACCTTTAGCAATCAACTCCAATCAATACCACAACTGATGAACACTTAAATATGTATGCTTAATAAGAGTTTAGTTCATCATATTGTATTAATAGTATCATTAAATTCCTCAAACTTAAGCATATTTGTGGCCTTTGCATCTTTGGAATTAACTTTCTCTTAATTTTGGTTTTGTTATAGGTTTAGTAAAATAAGCATAACTTTCTATTTATAGATCAGAATGGTACAAATCTTAATGTTTTGGAAAGATGATTCAATTACCTACAAGATTGTATTTCACAAGCATCATCAAATTCGGGCTCTTAGTAGACCAAAAAATGAGCCTGAAATGAACCCATCTACAGTCTCGACCCAGTCTGACCATGCTTCAGTATTTTGACCATATTTCTCAAAATACGTATCCAAATTGTATGAATCAAGATGTTCTAGAAAGCTGAGAGAAATATCTATGACTTTCATGAAGACATGTGATTATAATTTGACAAGTTTGCCCCTGAATGTATCTATAAATAGAGGTGCCTTGTGACCTATTAGGGCATCTTGGCCTTTGCTGGGATCTCTTGTTATTGTGATTTCCTCTCTTGTATTTTTATGTTATTAATGAATTTCCTTTTTCTTATATTTAGTTTACTTTCTCTTATAATGTCTTTCTAATTTCTCTCTTGCTAATGTGAAAGGGTGAAACCCTTGATATGAGAATAAGGATTCTCTAACCCTTTGATATGTGCTTAATTATCATAATCTTGTGTTGTATATTTTATATGATTTGTATTTATTTTCTTAATCAATCTTGAGACCACTCGTAAATTGGAGGTCTTGATCCATTGTAGACAATCCTTGGCACATCAAATGCTTGGATCATTTCAAGATATTGTATGGTTCTTCCTTACGGACACGAATCTAGCTAGGAACCTTGATTTGTTGTCGACATATGGAGATTGACAAATTGGATGCTTAAACCCATTTACAAGAAGTGGTATAAATATTGGTAATGAAGCAAATATAATTCATATAACTAAAATGGATTGTCTATCCTTATTTGAAATATCAAGGGCGGATCCCCTAACCTTAGCTCTCATTATTATTATGTTAATTTCTCTTGTGTTATTCTCATTTATTGTTTACGAACTTGTACTTTACTCATACTTGTTGATATTATCTTGCCATCCCTTGGAGTCATCCACATCATATTTGCTTACTTATAGTTTGTAGCGCTAAAATCCCCTTCCTCGTGGATCGACCTCGGTCTCACCGGGTTTATTACTTCGACACTTTTATACTTGGGAGACAATCCTTTTTTGGATGTGTCAACAACTTTCGTTAAGAATACATGATTTGTATGTAATTGATTGCAACCAACTCCGATCATTACCAAAGCCTCCATCAAATATTGAAAATTCAGAAGATTGCAAATCTAATAACTTCTCTCGAATAAATAGTGTAACACCCCAAAACCTTATTCTGTTTCAAGTGCATGCATATTATTATGTTGTGTATCTAACTGTTGTGAAAAAGAAAAAAGAAAAAAAAATGTTGAAGGGCATATGCGAAAGATTAATAAATTGGGGCCCTAACTTGATATGTGCATATGTTTATATATATAAAGGGTAGGGGTTTAAGGCCTATAGAGAATTCATTTCTTCCCCTTCTCCAACACCCTCAGCCCTCTTTCTATTACAAAGAATTAGAGGAGAAGAAGAAGAATATAGAAAAAGAGAGGTTGAAATAACGATCTTATAGTGAAGCCCAATCAAGTAGGTAAGCTAGACTCCTAACTGAGATCACAATTGATATATTATTGCTTTATGAGATTTGTTTTGCTCCATATGCTTATGTATATGTGAATGTTATGTTTTGATTGAAACACTATTTTTATGATAAATGAAAGTTCTGATTGCGAAACTTGTGCATATGGGTTTGATATGTAATGGCATGAATATTAAATGATAGTGAAATGCTATATATTTTGAAAATGAAATTCATTCCTAAAACCTTAGGGCACCAAACTCACATTGTTGGTAGGCAGTTATGTGTTATATTATGTGGAGCCACGCATTTATGTGTTATGTCATATATGGCAATACGTAACGAGTGACTAGTGGCTAATAGGGTATACCATTGACAGCGATACGTAACGGATGGTATCTTCCTTAAAAGTGATTAGTGTAAAGTGTGTCATCGACGGTGATACATAACGGGTGACATACTTAAATGTGCAAAATGACAAGTCCTACATGAGTGAGGGCGTAGCATCCTAAGGATCTATTCGATAAATAAAGTGAAACTTTTCAATTTGTGTGATGTGAATTTGATGGCATGAAATAAGGTGAAAATGAAATATGATATGCTATGAAAGTAAAATTCATGCCTAAGACCTTAGCGAACCAACTTTCTTTTGATTGATTTAATGAGGGGAGGTTTGAACCATGTGTTTTCTTGCATGGGATTTGGTAGCATGGAACCGATATAACCTGGATTTTCAGACTAGCCTCATTTTGTGATAATAATTGGTGTAGGTCCCTAAGGTTATGTTTGATATATGATAAGTGTGTGTATTGGTGCATATAAAGGGAAAATGGTCTATTATAGTCATATTGGATAGAAATGTGGTGCACAAGCGCAAGTGTAGTTATGTAAGTGTGCAACATAGCCGACTTAAATGTTCAAGACATAAACCTTTTTGCTGGTGCACTGCATATGTGGCACAGGAGCGCAACACCTATTTTTGTAATTCATGTAAGGTTTCTGTCTTGCGTAAGGTAGACATTGTTTGCTTATGTAATACAAAAATCTTGCGTAAGCACACAATGCCTATTACGTAGGAGCGCAACCCGTCCTATTTGAGATTGGTTTGTATGTCTTATATGATAAGTAATTAGTTATGAATTGAATTTAATGTGGTTTTTTCCTTTCATTTGTTGTGTTATTGGATTAGATAAGCTTACTTACTACGTTAATACTCTTTAGTCGATTATGTATCTCAGGTGATTGATTAATTGCAACACATTTGGAGGATTTTGACATACTGAGAACAAAGTTTCCTTGGCAACCATTTGTCCATTGCATCGTTATTATTTGTGTTTATCATTATTTTCTATTTTTGAGCTATAACTGTTTATAATATTGTACTGTGGCTGTCAGTGGTTGGGAACTCGAGTCTATTAATAAAATTAATGCTTTTATTTATCCTACTTCTTAACCAAATGTTATGTATGAATGTTATTAGTTGCGCTCGAAATCCTTTGGCATTTGGGGTGTGATAGTAATGGTATTAGAGCTAGGTTTAAGGTTTAGCAAGCTAGAAGCAGTCAAGGGAGCGAAGTCTTATGCCAAATCCTCAACATCGAGAGTTAGTAAGTTATTTTTTGAGGATTATTAACCATTGATTAATGTGTAATATTGTTCATAAAGAATTGATAACCATATCCCGTCCCAACTGAGCAAGGAGGACTAATAATCCCACTGTGGAGGAGATGAGAAGAGTAGTCCCTACTCCCAAAATAAGGTGAGCCTCTGAGTTAAGTAAGCCCTTTGGGATTGGAAGTAAAATGGTAGAATAGGTAGTGAATCCCAGGCCCATGGTAGTGCTGTATAAGAATTAGTACAGATTTTGACGGATGTGAGGCAAGATACCCCTAAAGCGAGTTCCGCCACTCCTAATACTATACATGTTGTATAGCAGTTTAGAAGACTTAATCCTTCATCCTTTACTAGCTCAACGGATCCATTGGTGGTTGAAGAGTGGGTTCGAGAGATGGAGAAAATATTTTATCTCATGGCTTGCACCGACACTCAGAGGCTTACTTGCGCTACCTTCATGCTAAAAAGTAGTGCTAGTTATTTGGGGGACATGACAAAGAGGGTCTATGATAAAGAGGAGAATGTGCTCACCTAGGTTCAATTCAAGGAGATGTTTTACGACAAATATTTTCTTCAGTCCTTGAGGAATGAGAAGATTACAGAATTTGTGCACCTAATTCAAGGTTCCATGTCTCCAATAGAGTATGAGAGAAAATTTGAGGCCTTATCTCGGTTTGTCCCACATCTCATTGGCACCGAGGAGGAGAAAGTTAAGCTCTTTGAGAGGGGCTTGAGGCCAAAAATCAGAAAGCATGTAGTAGTGTTGGAATTGAAGACTTACAGTGCAGTCCTAAGGAAGGCCCAAATTCTAGCAAGTAATGATGAGTTGGCAAGAGCTTTCGAGTCTAAAGAGGAGGCCTTGGACTCCCACCAAAGGAAGCCATGGAGGAAAAATAACCATTGAAGATTTGACAAAGGCTAGCGCAAGAAGAGGTAGAATAATGGAAAGAGAAATATCCATTGCGCAATTCATGCCATTGCTGTCATGAATGGACATGTTTTTGGAAGACAGAAGCTTGTTTCAAATGTGGTAAAGTAGGCCATTACATGCCATCTTGTCCAGAAGCTGACAAGAATTAAAATGTCCTTATAAGAGAGCATAGAACAAAAGGAAGGGTCTATGCTCTTACCAATGCGAAAGCTCAAGAGGTTTCATCGATTTTTACGGGTGTGATTCCTATCTTTTGTCATGATGCTTCTATGCTCTTTGATTTGAGTGCTACTCACTCTTTTGTGTCGCGTGTATTTGCTAATAAAGTGGATGTAGTACCTTTTAGTTTTGGATGTTGAATTATGTGTCTCTACCCTTTCGGGAGTGTCATTATGTGCCAGTGAAGAGTTAAGATCTTGTAAAATTAATATAATCGATAGAGAGTTGGATGCTAATTTGATAATTTTGGAGATGCATGATTTTGATGCTATCTTAGGCATGAAATGGTTATGCAAGCATCATGGAACTGCCAAGTTTTATGAGATGGAAGTGGTGGTCCAACCTCCTAATGGATTTGAATTTAGTTTTGTGGGGATTGGACTATCCTTATTACCAACGATTGTTTTAGCCTTACCAGCTCAAAGTTTCTCAAAAAATGGTGCATGGGTTTCGTGGCATATGTTATTGACACGAAGAAAGAAGGAATGTGTTGACTAGGTATGGCAACCCAAGAGGGGGGTGAATTGGGTTTTTATTTATCAAAACAGATTTCTAAAACTTTTCTTGAAAGATCAAAATTAGTTTACTCTTTTTTTGAGAATAAAGGTGAAGAAGATGAAATTAAAAGTTATCAAAGATGCAATCAAGAGAATAACAATAATGAACAATTACAAGTGCAAGTAAGTATAAATAGTATAGGGATAGATAGGGTGTAAACTCGATTTACGTGGTTTAGCAAACCTTGCCTACTTCCACGGGCTCTTAGCTCCACAAGCTAGGCTTTCCACTAAGTTGTAGAATTCTTTACAAGTTGCTTGATGAACAGCTTGACCAAGACTTTTTTCTCTAACCCTTAATAACAACATACCAAGAGTTCTTCTTGATGAACAACCTTACCAAGGCTTCTTCCTTCAGCCCTTGATAACACCACACCAAAAGTTCTTCTTGACGAACAACCTCGCCAAGACTTCTTCCTTCAACTCTTGATAACACCACACCAAGAGTTCTTCTCGATGAACAACCTCACTAAGGCTTCTTCCTTCAACCCTTGATAACACCATACCAAGAGTTCTTCTTGATCAAAAACCTCACCAAGGCTTCTTTCTTCAACCCTTGATAACACCACACCAAGAGTTCTGTTAAGGATAACTATTATCCTTTACAAGAAGATATCACTTTCACCATAATACATTAACAAAGATAATTGTTTACAATAATATACAAGTCTCCTCAAAGAGTAGAGAAAGAATATAAAAGCTCTCTAAACTTGATATTTCTCTTATTTGTGGCTTGATGGATTCTTGTTGAATGCATAAGAGAAGGGCTCCTTTTACAGGCAAATGAGATGAACTTAATCAAGTGAAGACACCAACTCTAAATTTTTTGCCTACCATAAAAACTGTAATATTGTCTGTCATTTTTGTTAATGTTCCATTTGAAATTTGAAAATATGAAAAACATAAAAGATCTCCATAATTAAATAAGCTTTCCAACTCATCAAGAATCAAATTAGTTGGATATCTCTATCTCGAGATATCAACAAAAGACCATTTGGTGATCATGTGAGTTGATTTTTCTTCCTTGTGTCAATCCACCGAATTGAATGATGATTCTGTCAATCTTCTATTTAAAATTTGAATTTCTTCAAAACAGAAAAGATTTGGAAATTTAAATAAGCTTTCCAAAACATTAAAAATCACGTTATTTAGATATCTCTAGCTCAAGATATAGGCAAAAGACCATTTGATGCTCATGTGAGTTGATTTTTCTTCCTTGTGTCAGTCCACCGAATTGCATGTCAATTATGTCATCCTTCCATTTGAAATTTGAATTTCTAAAAAAATATGAAATGTGCTTCATTAAATCATCTTTTCAATGTCATAAGAGTCAAGTCATTTGAATATTTCTAACTCAAGATATGGACAAAAGACCATTCAGTGCTCATGTTAGTTATTTCTATTTGTCTTTTAACTTGCATGATGATTTGGACAACATTACACTTGAAATTTGAATTTATTTAAAACATATAAAATGTTACAAATTGAGAAAGCTTTCCAAAGACTAAGGAATCATGTCATTTGGACGTTTATAGAAAAATATATCATGAATTGATTGAACATTATTCATGTGTCACATTCCTTGAGTCAAACCTTGTTCTTAAACTTTGGTGCCTTTAACATGTAGTCTTCTCCTTAGCTTCAACACTTCATTTTAATAAGTCTCTTCTTGATTTTACAATTATTTCAATGATCTTATTCTTGCACATAAATAAACATATTAGTAATACTTCAATGAATCAATGTGTATTGTTATCATCAAAATTATCACGTAGCCTTAAGGCTAACAGAATGAGCATCCAGGATATTCCAATGGTTAATAAGTTTATTAATGTATTTCCAGAAGAGTGACCCAGAGTTCCTCCAGACTATGAGATTTAATTTACTATAGATCTCATGCCTGGAACCACTTCAATATCTAAGACTCCTTATCGTATGTCACCAGCTAAGCTCAAGGAGTTAAATGAGTAATTACAATAGCTATTAGACAAAGTTTTTATCCATCCGAGTGTTTCTTCTTGGGGTAGACCGATTCTCTTTGTGAAAAAAAAAAGATGGAACTATAAGATTATGCATCGATTACTGATAGTTGAATCGGATGACCGTGAAGAACAAGTATCCACTTCTTGGAATTGGTGATTTACTTGACCAACTTCATGGGGCAAGTGTGTTTTCTAAGATTGATCTTCATTCTTTGTACCATCAATTGAAGATTAAGAAGGAAGACATTTCCAAAACTACTTTTTAGACAAGATATGGACATTATGAGTTATTAGTGATGCCGTTTGGACTCACTAGTGCCGCAGCTGCCTCTATAGATCTTATGCACCGTGTATTCAGAGAATTCTTGGATAAATTTGTGATTGTGTTTATTGGTGATATTTTGGTGTATTCAAAGAATGAAAAGGAGCACAGAGAATGCTAGAGGATGGTGTTACAAGTGTTGAGGGAAAAGCATTTATATGCTAAATTCAAGAAGTGTCAATTTTAGCTATACCTAATCTCCTTCTGGTCATGTAGTTTTCGATGAAGGAATATCAGTAGATCTAATCAAGTTTGAATCTATTGTAAAATGGCCTAGACTAAACAATGTGAGTGAAGTTTGAAGCTTTATGGGTTTGGCTAGGTACTACAGGCGGTTTGTTGAAGGTTTCTCTATAATACCCTTGCCATTAACACAATTGACAAGGAAGAACATTAATTTTGTATGGTCAGATGAATGTGAAAAGAGTTTCTAGGAACTTAAGAACAGACTTGTGACAGCTCTAGTGCTTACTATTCCTTCAAGTTTTGATAGATTTGTAATCTATAGTGATGTCTCTAAGAATGGGCTAGGGCGTGTCTTGATACAAAATGCAAGATTATAGCCTATGCATCTCGACAGTTAAAGAGTTATGAAAGAAACTACCCTATCCATGATCTGGAGTTAGCAGTTGTGTTTTTTACACTTAAAATTTGAAGGCACTATCTATATGGAGCAAGATGTGAAATCTATACTGTTCAAAAGAATCTTAAGTATTTATTCACTCAAATGGAGTTAAATATTAGACAAAGGTGATGGCTAGAGTTGGTGAAGGATTATGATTACGTGATTAACAACTATCCAAGATAGGCAAATGTGGTAGTTGACACATTAAGCCAGAAGTCTTCAGGACAAAAGGTTGCCTTGATAACTACTCAAAAGCAAATTAAAGTAGATACGGAGAAGCTTGCTCCTGAGATTGTTTAGGCTGACGAGTATTTACATTTAGCATCACTGATTGTGTGACCTACCATTATTGAGAAAATTAAGAGGAGACAGTGCGATATTAAGACATCCCTAAAAGCTTACTTGCTTAATCTAAAAAGGCTACAAAATCAACTCATCCAGTTTTTTTTTTTTTTTAACTCTAAAGAATAATGCAAAGAGTTGAATTTACAATGAACTAGACTTCAATCAAAATCATCAAACTTAAAATGAACTTTTAGTCTTAAACTACATAGCTAATCATGTTATATACCATCCGAACACCTCCTATCCTCCCTTATGCACCTTATTCATGCATTAATCAAAAGTTTTGTAAGATTAACATGTTTATGAGTAAGGGACACTATGTAGATATATTTTTTATGTGGCTAGGATAAATTTAGTGAGATAACAAAGAAAAAGGCTTCAATAAGCTCAAAGGGACAATTAGGGATTAATTTCAATTATGGGTTGGCTTTGAAAGGCTCAAACGATCCAACAATGGCCTAAATCATTTCCCTAATGCTGAGTTGTCTTTGATTTCGCCTTAAGCAACAATTAAGCAAGTTCTAGAATCTTTTTGAAAATTTATAACTCATTTACATTACATAATTTTTCTTTAAATCAACACCCAATTTCAATGATCATGACTCAATGTGCTCAAATGATGTTCAAGGAACTGAAAATAAAACTATCGATTAATTTAAATGCAAAATTTTTCAATTTCTAAGAGTCATTCATATTAAACAATCATCATCTTATCATTGGCCATCATAATGCAAGCAAGAAAATAACTTTTTTAATATATAATTAATAACAGCCATTATATGGAAAACACACAAAAACATATGCAAAATAGACAAATATTCACACAAACTAAGTAAAAACTAATGAAAATGAACGAAAGTGATTGCACCCCCAAAATTGAGAGACACGGTGCCCTTAAACAACAAAGAAAAGAAAACTAAAGTCAAAAAACTTCCTTGAAGATTCAAGAGTTCACCAGATCCTAGTCATCCTGAAGGTCGTCACCTAAAACATCACCAAGATAGGCTCCACATGCTCCGGTGTATACATAAACGTCTCCCTATTGCGTATCATCCTCCTCATTGGTGGTTGGACCATGAGGAAGCTCCTCAGTAGGCTGCCTCTCATCCTCAGTAAATAACGGTGGAGGAGGGAATAAATTCAGAGATGCCCCCTAGTGAATAAAAAACTGTTGGAATGCACGCCAGGTCTCCATCATATAGGTTGCCATTTGTTTAACATATGTGACATCCTGGCTCACTGTTATGAGCTCACGTTGAGTTTCTCGGGGCTTATGCTAGAATCTATCCATCCACTATACAACTATCAAAGTACAAGCTAGAGGTGGACGCCGCTACTACTGCCGGTGTGGTTGTCTCAAGCGTGCCCACTCTAGTGTCTAAAGAAGCCTCATATCAATGATAGCCAATGGTGGTGCTCGCTCCTCAATAGCATCGATGACAACCCTAACAGCTTGGTAAAGAGTTGAATGTAATGGATTACGTTGTCCGCGATCAACTACCCCACATTAATCGTCATATGTATGCATATAATAATATGGCCCGCTCCTTTGAAACTTTTCCATGATGAGGGTTGGGTAACATTTTTCTGCAAATAAATAGGTTCAATGCCTGCAACTCGACTCACATGGTAGAGGTCAAAAACATGCTGACTTGTCCTTAGTGAGCTTCGGACAGCCCCTACTATGTACCCACAAGAGCAAGATATGCTAAAATCTCATCAAAGTTCAGATTGGTCTTGTAACGATAATACTTGCACTCACCAATGTCTTGTAACTTGTAAAACTGGTTGATGACAACAGGACTGAAGAAAACTTGCTTCAATCGAACAAACACATTGCATCTAGTCCTTTCCTTGGCATTTGCATAAAATTCCCAGACCATAGGTACAAATGGCATGCTCCGGATGGCCCACGAAAGTCTGCCATGTATCTCTACCTAATGAGCTCCATAACTTGTCATTGGATGTGTCAATGCCACACTATTGAAGGCAGCTTTCGGCTAACATTGTATTGTGGTCGACACTATTGAAAATGTACTGATCAAATGCAAGAGCGGATGAGGAGAATGCTATAGCAATAGAAGAAACCTTTCGTTTCTTGGGCACCATAATCCTGCACACTAGTCAATCAACCAAAAAAAAAAAAGAAAAAAATCTGAGTTTTGTTAATTCTCGTACATCCTCAAAGTTACATCTATTATTGTCTTCATCAATGCATGTATGTAAAAGCATAAAATGTAATAAAAAGAACCATCGAATATTGACACTAGACAAATATATGAAATTCAAGCATTAGTTTTTCAATAAACTGCATTAGAAAAGTACAATATGGTTTAGAGCCAAAGATGTAGCTGTCGATTTTATTTGAAATCAATCCTGAAAAAAGAACGGTGTTATAATACAATTTCCCAAAGCATAAAGATTAGAATAATTCAAATTAATCATTGAAACAATTACAGCATCCACACCATTATCATGAAGTTTATGCATAACTCCCACATAATTAACCCTTTTCGAAATTGCATTTTGTAGTTAAATTGTGAATGCCTAAAACACAACAATGAAACTAGCCCTCAAATCATTAACAAGCTTGAATCAGTAGCCAACCACCGCTTAACGTACCTAATAGACTCAACAATGCATGTAAAATAGTATCCATGATGTAAACAACTACAAATACTCAATGCTAGAAAAAGTTCATTTACAGCTTAGGAGTTATAACTTGAATGATAGAATCACATTATATTCAAAATGCACCATAAATGACAACTTGAAAACCATTGTTTAATGACTCGTATTTGCCAACAAAATAGAATCCATCCCCCTAATTAGAAAACTAAATTTGCAACAGTGGTCATTATGAAAATTGTGTCTCAGTACAATACCATGTAATTGTTCACAAAACACATGCAAATTTCAAAATGTAACCAATAGAGTTATTCCCGCATATTGTGCAGTCCATATTGCAAGTCTAACCTAATAAATAAAATAGTCACGACATAAAGAAATTATTGAAAAGTTCCACAAAAGCAGACATCAATAAAAATTTTATAAACATCGAACAAACTCTATTCATGGTCACCAAGGCAAAAGCAATACAGTCATTCAATTTCACATAATTAGAAGGCATATAGCCAATGTAAAACACTCTCAAATATTCCATCCTGTCCCCTAAACTTCTTAGTGCAACTCCCCCCATTACGATGGCAATAAAAAACTCCATTATCCTCAATCATATCTCATATATAAACTTAAAGTAATGTGTCTAAAATATTGAGTGTTCAAATGAAGATATGAAGTAACTTACCTTGCCTTCTCTTGAAAGAGAGAAAATGAGAAGAATGTGAGATGGTATGGAGAGAGAACAAGGAAGATAAAGGCAAATTGGGACCCTAGCAGCTTTGAAAATGGGCAAAGGTGGTTAAGAATACAATGGTTGTGCCCACCAAGGAGTTGGCATCACCGAGAGTGTGTAAGAGCTAAAGAGAGTTTTGAAAGAAATAGTGGCTAAGGTGTATAATTTTTTCTAAAAAATCGAATTTGCGTAAGCGTGCAAAGAGAAACCGAAATTGTTTTGCCCTAATTTGGCCACACAGGTGCGCAATACTCACTACGCAAGAGAGCCAAGAATGTTTGGGCCTTGGCGTAGGAGCGCGCGATATTATGAGCAGAGTGCCATATCTTGGGATAGCTATTTGAATGTTTAGGCCCTAATGGAGTAGGTGCATAGGTCAAATGGTGCAGGGGCGTAGGAAAGCTTACTTAATTTACTAAAACTATGGCACAGGAACACGCTAAGTGTTGCACAGGGGTGCCAACCCTTTAGTGCAAATTCTAATTCTAGGGCTCTTAGATGCACAGGTGTGCACATTTAAGTGCAAGGGTGTCAGCCTGGGTCTAAATTTCTGGGCTTAAGTGGCACCGCAGCATAATACGTCTTAGCAGAAGAGCGCCTGGCTTTTGGAAATTTTTAACCAAGTATGGCAAATGAAGCATAGTGGCATGACTTACCTGCATAGAAGCGCGAATCCTCTACCTTATATAGTGCAGCAATATGATCTCATGGCATAGGCACACGAGGCTTCGGCGAACACTCCCCCAAACTTGACTCTTGAACTTGAAATTTGCTTGAAACTACTAACATTTAGCATGAATGCATGCATCAAATTAAAAATTGAGAAACACACTTAAAAATGCAGAAAACAACTAAGACACTAAGGAAAATCATAACATAGCTTGGGTTGCCTCCCAAGAAGCGCTTTGTTTTACGTCATCAGTTGAACATAGCTTTGCTTCTTCACCCTTCCTCTAGGAGTGTGGTGCTTTTTTGGGGTTGTGTTTCACCATTCATGTAATACTTGATCCTATGGCCATTGACTTTGAATGGAGTTTTGCTCGATTATCTAATATCCATTGCACCATACAGAGACACTTTAATCACTGTAAAAGGACTAGACCAACATGGCTTGAGTTTTCTTGAAAATAGTTGTAGTTAAGAGTTGTTTAGCAAGACTTATTGACCAGGAGAAAAGCTTTTTCAGAGAATTTGCTTGTCGTGCCAAGGCTTGGTCCTTTCTTTGTAGATTTTTGCAATTTTATAGGCTTCCTTACGGAACTCTTTAAGATAATTTATCTGCAATAGCCGTCTCTCACTAGGTTTTGGCAAATCCATGTTCAGTTGCTTCATTGCCCAATAGGCTCTATGCTCTAACTCAATTGGTAAATGACATGCCTTCCTAAAAACTAGCCGATAAGGATACATTCCAATTGGTGCCTTGTAGATTGTTTGATATGCCCATAATGCATCATCCAACATCCTTGCCCAACTTCCTATGAGTTTGCAATAGTTTTTTCTAGAATTCTCTTTAGCTTACGATTTGGGATCTCCGCTTGGCCATTAGTTTGTGGGTAGTAAGCAAGAGCTTTCCTATGGTTCATACCATACTTATACAAGAGAGCTAGGAATTGCTTGTTGCAAAAATGTGTACCTTCATCACTTATAATAGCCTTTCGCACACCAAACCTTGTAAAAATATGCTTTTTTTAGGAAGTTAAGCACTACTTTGCCATTATTCTCGGTGTTGCCATAGCCTTTACCCATTTTGACACATAGTCCACTGCCAATAGGATGTATTTATTATTGTAGGAGGCTGGAAACAGTCTCATGAAGTCTATGCCCCACACATAAAACAGTTCTACCTTTAGCATAGTCTTTAATGGCATTTCATTTTGCTTGGAAATATTACCCATTCTTTGACACCTATGACAGTTGGCAACGAACGTATGAGCATCCTTAAATAAAATGGGCTGAAAGAAACGTGATTGGAGAACTTTAGCTACGATCCTTTGGCCTCCAAAATGACCTTCACACTCTAGTGCGTGACAATGTTTTAGGATATCCTCCAGTACACATCTCCTTATCATTTGATCTGCATAATGGTGATGTAGGATAGGATCATTCCAATAATAGTGTTTCATATCAGCAAAGAATTTCTTTTTCTATTAATGAGATAGGCCTAGTGGGATGATTTTTGCTATAAGGAAGTTCACGAAATCTGCAAACCATGAAAGGGTTTGGTTGGAAGACACAATAAATAGTTACTCATCCGAAAAGTGATCATCAATAGACTATATGCATTCTTCTAGCAATTCTAAATAGGAAAGATGATCGGCCACCAAATTATCTATGCCTTTCTTGTCCCTTATCTCTATATCAAACTCTTATAGTAGCAGCAACTATTGAATGAGTCCAAGCTTTGTATGTTTCTTGGTCATAAGTTACTTAATGGCTAAATGATCAGTGTACACAAATCACCTTATTAATAATCAAATATGGCCTAAATTTGTTGCAAGCAAATATGATAGCAAGTAACTTTTTTCATTTGTGGCGTAGTTGAGTTGAGCATCGTTGAAAGCGCGACTAGCATAGTATGTGGCATGAAAAACCTTGTTTCATTGCTACCTAAGCATCGTACCTATTGCATAGTCACTTGCGTCATACATCAATTCAAGTAGTAACTCCTAATCCTATGCTATCACAATAGAGGTTGTCACCAACTTCTTTTTTATAGTCTCAAAAGCCTGCACACAACTGCGGTCAAACATAAACAGGTTATCTTGCAAAAGTAAATTTGAATGTGGTTAGAAAATCTTAGAGAAATCCTTAATAAACCTCCTATAAAAACCCACATGTCCTAAAAAACTTCTAACCTCTTAACGATGTAGGTAGTTGCAATTTTTCTACAGTCTCTATTTTATCCCTATCAACCTCAATTCCCATGGATGATATTTTATGGCCTAATACTATCCCTTCCTTCACCATGAAGTGACACTTTTCCCATTTTAGAACCAGGTTAGTTTCTTCACATCTCGTAAGAACTAACTTTAAGTTGTCTAAGCATTGATCAAAGGTTTTTCCAAAGACTGAAAAATCATCCATGAACACTTCAATGTTTTTCTCAATCATATTAGAAAATATGGCCATCATACATCTTTGAAATGTGGCTGGGGCATTACACAACCCAAAGGGCATTCTCTTAAAAGCAAATGTACCATAAGGGCAAATGAAGGTGGTTTTCTCTTGGTCTTCGGGTGCTATAGCAATTTGATTGTATCTGGAATAGCCATCCAAGAAAAAATAGTATTCATGTCCAGCAAACCTATCTACCATTTGATCAACAAAAGGTATAGGGAAGTGATCTTTCCCAACGGCTTTGTTCACTTTCCTATAGTCTATACAAATACGCCACCCGATAAGTGTGCCTGTTGGGATCAACTCGTTAATTTCATTCTTCACAACCATCATCCCTCTCTTTTTAGGCACTATTTGAACCGGTCTAACCCATGAGTTGTCCGATATGGGTACCCTAAATCTAACCACTTTAGGACTTCAGCTTTAACTACTTCCTTTATGATAGGAATTAGTCTTTATTGTGCATCTATTAATGATTTGCAATTTTCTTCCATGAGATTTCTATTCATGCACATTAAAGGACTATTTCCTCTTAAATCAGAAATAGACCACCATATAGCAGTTTTATGGTCTTTTAGGACCCTTAATAGTTTTTCTTCCTCTACACTAGTCAAATTAGATGATATAATGATTGGAAGTGTGAATGACTCCCCAAGGTAAGCATATTTAAGATGATTAGATAATTTTTTTAATTAAAGAGCTAGTGGTTTTTTAATAGAGGGTAATGGTCTGCTAGATCCTTGTCCTAAAGGCTCATAATATTTCCTATTGTTTTGCCCAAAAGAATCCATCCAAATTACATATTTAACTATTTCGCACTCATCAAACTCATTCAGCATATTAGAACATGTCAAGCTAGCTTCTAAAGCATCCAAAGGTATGTTTTATTATCATAAAACTTACCTAATCAATTCGAAGGCAATTTTTAATGTCATCCCGATATTTCATGGCATTAAAAACGTTAAATATTACCTCTTCGTCTTATACATGTAGCCTCGACTCACCCTTTTGGACATCAATTAGCTTCCTACTAGTTGCTAAAAATGGTCTACCCAAGATAACGGGTATCTACTTGTCTTCCTCCATAACATGGAAAGATGAATTTGCCCACTTAACTAGCACATCTTCAATCACTCCTCTTAGATGTTTGATAAACCGATCGACTAGCTACAAAAAAGCTACAGTAGGACGTGCCTCACCTACGCCAAGCTTCCTAAAAATCGATAAAGGCATTAGATTTATGCTTGCGCCCAAATTCTTACAATGAATTGGTAAAGAAAGAGCCACCAATGGAGAAAGGAATATAAAAACTCCCTCGATCCTTGAGCTTTGGTGGAAGCTTCTTTTGTAATGTGGTGATGCACTTTCGATTAAAGCCATAGTCTCATAGTCTTCCAGCTTCGTCTTCTTAGATAGCATGTCTTTCATGAATTTGACATATCAGGGCATTTGTTCCAAGGTCTTTGCAAAAAGGATATTGATGTGTAGCTTCTTGAAGACCTCTAAGAACCTAGAGAATTGCTTATCAAGCTTGCTCTTTTACAACCGTTAAGGAAAGGGAACTTTAAAAACTAGTTCTCTAGTAGGCAATGGTGTGTTTTAAACCTTGTCTTCGTGAGCCTTTATTGTTGGAGTAGGGTTAATGACTAGTTCTTCTTTTACCTTCTCCTTTGGCCTCTCACCCTTTATTGGTTTGCTTAACTCTTTAACACTCCTTAAAGTATTAGCTTTGCACGCTCTTTTGAGTTCACTTCGGTAGCACTAGGCAAATTACCTTGTAATCTTCCATTGACAATATTAGCTAGCTAACTTACTTGATTCTCCAAGCTTCTAATTTGGGCTGATTATTTTTTGAAGTTGTTTTGTGTTTCAACCATCAATTGGTCAGTTATTTTCATGAAGCTTGCTGTGGTTGTTGTCATTTGGGCCAAGGCTTATTCTATAGATAGTTTCTTTTCTTGTTAAGTGGGTTGTTAAGGAGGTTTCATGGCATTTTGGACACCCCAAGAGAAATTTGGATGATTTCTCCAACCTAGGTTGCAGGTGTTGCTATAAGGGTTATTTCTAGGACTGTTGTAATCAACATAACTAGCTTTACTTAGCTTGCCCTTCGAATGGATTCCCTTCTTCACACATCTCACTAGGATGATTGCCTTGATAGTGTTCAAATATAGCCGCTAGAACATGGATGACATTGGTTGCCATAGTGTGATTTTGTAAATATCTAGATAATGAAGCCATTTGTTTTTTCAAGGAGTGAATTTCATCCAAATTGTGATCCTTAGTTGCTCTTTTTGATGTATTTCTTTCACCATTCCATTCATAGTTGTTCATGGCCATCTCTTCAATCAAATCATATGCCTCATGTTATGTTTTCTTCATAAAGGCTCCTTGATAAGCTGCATCTATCAAAGTCCTTGTTAAGCATCCGAACCCATAGTAGAATATTTGCACTTGCATCCATTTGGCTAGACCATGATGAGGACATTTTCTAAGAAACTCCTTAAACCTCTCCCATGCATCGTATAAAGACTCTCCATCATATTGTGCAAAGTTTGAGATCTCCATTCTTAACTTGACTTTCTTTGATGGTGCAAAAAATTTTGCAAGGAATTTTTCAACCAAATCCTCCCAAGTAATGATAGAACCTTGAGACAAAGAATTCATCCAACTCTTAGCTCTATCTTGTAATAAAAAATGATGGAAACGTAGTCTAATAGCATCATCTAAGACTACATTAAACTTGAATGTTTCACAAATTTCAATAAAATTAGCAATATGAGCACTAGGATCTTCATTAGTCAGTCTACAAAATAGAGATGAATGAATCATCTACAGGGTAGCTAACTTAATTTCAAATTTGTTCGCTTGAATTGTCAACTTCCTTATATCTTAGTGAATTCTCGTTACGGTAAGGAGAATGTAATATATAAGTCTTGGATTAGCTGGAACTATAGCTCTTTCTCCATTTCCTTCCATATTGTCAGCCATCACGTTTGTTTGTTTGGATTTTTTGTGCTCTCCTTTCTATTCTTTCGATAAGTTTGTTCTATCTCATAATCCAAAGGCAATAAGTCCATGTCTCTAAACTTTCACGTGCAACTGCCAATATCAAAGCAAAACAAAACTTAGGTAAACAGAAAATAAAATTCAAACTAAAATCAAGTTATTAAGTTCAATTTTAATAAAAATAATCCCCAGCAACGGGGACAAAAACTTGTTTTGCTAAAATCCACGAGTGCACAAAATTAAAACAAATAATATAATGATGAGTGAGTTATCATTTTCATGAGAATTGGTTATTAATTATAAACTCAATCTAAGTATGATTTTATTTGAATAATAATTTAGAAAGAAAAATTTAAAAGAACTAATTGACTAAATAATTGTGATAAAATTAAACACTAAGCAAATAGATAAGATTTAAACTAAGTTGAGAGAAATTCAATGGTAATGAGATATAGGGTATCGGATTTTATCTAAGTTATCCATTCTAATACTCAATCCAATTTAATTAATGTTCATCAATCTTGTTGCCAATCAATTTCTCTAAGGTAGTTGTTATTCTTTTTCAAGCAATAACAATGTAGAACAATAGGGAAAATCACATTCCTTTCTCATTTGACAACCTATAATTACCCTTTAAGCACAAGAAATCATATAGAGTTTCACAAATCGCAATTATAATTCTATCTCATATGAGTTTATGGTGAATCAATCAATGACTAATATAAATTAACTTCTCAGTCTAATTTATATCTCAACTCATGCAATAGTTGGCCAAACTATGACATGCATTAAACCACTACAAGAAAAAAGTGTTTTTGTGTCACAAATTTTGTGTCGGTTTCTAAGAGAATGACACATATATAAACCTGGAAATCGGTCAAACACATATATGTCACACCTAACAAAAAAATTGACCAACTGCTATGATGTTAATTGAATATGTGACACATATAGTTAATTAAAAAAAATAAATTAGAAAATATAAAAGGAAACCTAATCTATAATCCTTTCCTCCTGCTTTTTCGACCTTTCCCGTGACAACCCTAAAAATCCCAATTCTTCCCGCTTGCAATTTTTCACGACATCCGAAGCAATTCTTGCAATTTCTATCGATTTCCCGCTCCAGTTCTGTCCTCCCGGTCGATTTCCCTCTCGAGTCTGTCTTCCCACTCGATTTTCCTCTCGAGTCTATCTTCCCTCTGGATTTCCCTCTCGATTTCCCACTCAAGTCTTGTTCTTCTGTAATTTGCCCTACTGTCTTGCTTTGAAGATGCATATATACGATCGAAGCTGCACGAGAAAGCTACAATCGCTTTCTATCCACCACGATCTACAGGAGAAAACTGCAGCCGTTAGCATTCTGTCCACCAAGGTCCGCACGGCTTCCCTCTCCTTGAAGATCTCTCGGTGCTCTCTCTTTTCGGTAAGATTTCTCTATCTATCTCCTTCGATTTTGATTGTGAATCTGATTTGGGATTCTCTATCTATCTCCTTCAATTTTGATTGTGAATCTGATTTTGGATTTGGGATTTGTGGATCGTTTTCCGATCAGAGATTGTGTTGTCAATCGATCGTTTCTAACCTGGGTTTTTAAGGGTTTTCGATTTTTTTGACTCTGATAAAATCTGGAATTTTTGTTTGATAAGTTAAATTGGAAGAAATGAATGAGATTTTGGTATATTAAAATTTCATCTTTTACTTGTTTTAAAAAAAAAAATTGATTATGCTGGCTTGCAATTTTATGATCAGATTTAATTTTTGAATGATTGAGAATCAGTTGAGTAAAAATCAAACATTTACGAACAAACTTTAAAATGGATTTGGAGACAGAGAATTAATAAAATATTTGTAACAGAAGGTTCAGGAGATTTGATTTGTTAATTAATTAGTTTAAAGTAGCAAAAACATTTTGATTTGGGTTCTTGTCAAGAAATTTACCATTTTGCTGTTGGTGTGTGGCCACGAGGCAGATTAACTGATGAATGAGTGATTTGGCAGCAATCAGAAGCTGGCCTCTGTTTGTACTACCAAGTGGAAAGTGCACTTTGTATAAGACGCAAGATTCCAGCTCCAGTTGGTAATGGCAATAACAAATATAAGTTTTAGTATCTGGTAATTGCAATAACAAATATAAGTTTTAGTATCTTTGTCTTTGTTGATTTCTAATTAATTTCCTTCCGTTTGTTAGAGTAATGTGATCAAGCAAATTCTTATTTGCTTAGTGATTTCTACCTATCATAACAGATATATTCAACAAAATAAAAAGGGGTTGGGATGGGTAGGGCTGGGGCTGGGGCGGGGCCAGGAGGGGGTGTGTGGAAATTAAGTTACAATATCTAACCTATATATTAACAATAAAATTTTATAGCCATTAAACTTTCACACACCTTGTCTTGAAAAATGATATCTTCAATCACATGAGAATTTAACTTGATTACAACTAATGGTAAAACAATCACAACAGAAATAATTTGAAACAACCTACAAAGAAATTTACAAATTAATAAACTGAAAATGCTATGGGAAACTCAATCCTCTTGTTGCAATAAGAGAAACAAGTCTTGATAAATTATCCATTCTAGGTCTTCTTTTTTTTTTTTTTTCTTAAGTAATACTACATATACGAAACTATATAAATTCTTGCAACAAATTGATGTGACATTTCTTTGTTATTAACATGATAATCACAGAATATGTAACCTTTGTTATTAATTGACCAGATTGGAATTCTGTAGCCTTTTAATTGAAAAAACAGCCACTTGTGTTTTAGTTACCAAACTTATTGATATTAAATTATCAAGGTTGACATTAATTTTCTCTTTTTCATTCTTTGTTGTGATACGTCTAACTAATCAAAATCTTTTCAGCGTCTAGCCCTGGAATATGTTGTTAAATTCCATTTTATTCCTTGTCCATAACGTATTGACTGGCTATTTTAATTTCATTTGCAGCCCATGTCAAAACTGCCCTTGGCTATCGTGATCTAGTGATGTTCTAAGTGCTACTACTATCGAAGTTTTCTCCTTGCACAAGAGAGTAAGGGAAATTTAGCATTAATATTGAAGCTTTCGCCTTGCACAAGAGGGTAAGAGAAATTTAATTAAGCTATCCTCATAATTCATGCTTATGAGAAACTCAAAATATATTCTCACTTGCCAAGCTTATGTTGATCATAATTTTTTATATTTTATAGGATTATTAACATCGTAAGTTATGTTCACACATCTTCATGCTTATGTCAAAAAGGTTTAAAGCCATAGGAGTGAGGTGCGTTTTCAAGTTACATCCTTGCACTCAGGTATGATTATTTATGTAAGTCCTTCCACTTTCATTTTCCTTTCTTTCTTTTCAATTTTCTTTTCTAAGAAAAAAGAATTTAAAGATTAAGAACAAGAAAGATTCAATCACATTAAGCCAGGTTTCCGTAAACACCAATATATAGAGAGCAAGAATTTTTATTAATAATGTTTTGATAAGCTATATGTTTTATTATTGTTCATTCGCAGCTTGTCTCAAAATTTTTTGATCTGGCCATTGAGATCTAGTGAACTTTGTGATCTGGCCATTGAGATCTAGTGAACTTCTCAACAGCCAATATTGCAGCTATCTCCTTGCGTATCAGAGTAAGGAAATTTAAGTTCTATACATCATGGTCTAGCTTTTTTTTTTTTTTTTTAACTTCTAATATGCATGAAAGATATTAGTTTAAGTAGTAAAGAGAATGTACTTGAAAAGAGCTATACAAGATAAATGTTGTATATAGAATAATAAATGCGTCACATTATTAAGAACAGAGCAAAATACAATCTAGAAGATAAAATGAGATTTGGAAATTAAATTAATTTGCAAATAGTTAAAGGTAGTTTAGCAGCACACAAACCTATAAAGGAAGTTTAGCAACATAAAAACCTATTTATACAATATATCTGCAGAATTTGATTCCATATACACCATAATATTAGATAAGTAGAATTAATTTAAACAACATTATAGTATAAATGCTTATTATTGTTATTATTATTCTTTGTTATTGTGATGTATTATGCATTGAATGCACCAAATTTATTTCTTTTTCATTTTTAATTATGAACGATGATGTGCAATGTTTTATACATACCAACTGCTTTTACCCACTACTTTAAATTTTATTATTCTTAAAAAATTTCTTTTATATACAAAATGATATGATATAATATAATTCACTTCTACAAAAAAATCATTATCTATAGAATATTGAAAACAATATTATAGTTACAAAAATTTTTCATATAAAACCTTGTAAAAGTTAAAAAATTCAATCTATGATATGTGGGTCATTTCTATGATATGTGGGTGATTAACATGTCAATAACAGAGAAAGTATCACATCAATTTATTGCAAGAGTTTATATATATAATTAGTACATAAATTTTTGTCTAACATTACTCTAGAAAACAAAGATTCATTTGAAGAACAAGAAAGGCAAATATATTAAGACTTGTTTCTCTTATTGCAACTAAAGGACTGAGATTTTCCTGATGTTTTCCATTTATTATTTTGTAGATTTGTTTGTAGTTGTTTCAAATTAGAAGAGTGGTCTGAGTATTCCTTTTGCAATATTTTTGTACTGAACTTTTACATATTTGTATTCTTTATTTTTGTTTTTTTTTTCTTTGATGCATCTGCTAGAAAGCCAAGCGAAGTTATCAGAAGGATCTAGCTAGTCTTAAAGAGGCCAGAAAGTCTAATTCGCTTGCTTGAGATGATCAAGAAAGTAAGTATGAATTATCTCTAGTTTCACCAAGGTATCTAAGTATAAGCTCTAGTATCAAGACAAGTCTTGAAAATATTGATATTGTAATTATCTCATCTCTTTGACTGGAATTCTGTTTTATTTTGTGAGGTTATGTGTGAAAATGTATATGGTCATGATATTGTATGACCTGAATGTCACTTAGGTTGGGATAAATTATTAATTACATTCTTCTCACATCCAATAGGACTGTTAAATCCTTACTCATGAAGCCGCTTGGTCTGTGCAAGTAGTTATAAGTGTGATTCATTAATGAGCCAAGCTTCTAAAAGCTCTGATTGGGTTCTAGGAATTTTTTTGTCTGGTTTCATGTTATTCCAGTGGTAAGATCCTATAAACAATGAATGTAGAATGCTTCAAAAGTGAGAAATTTCTTGGACTACTGCTTGGTTAACCTTTCACATTATGTTTTGTTACTAATTTGCTTGGTAGGTTCAGAATTTCTATTTAAAAGCTTATTCATTAACTCACTTGTGGTAGTGAACATGCTTGAGTTTCGCTAGATATAGCCATAATTCCTTCCTTTCCCTTGCTCGGTGAGATATAAACTTGGGGCCTAATATCTATTTGCTTAAGTAATAGCCTGTTTTGTGGGATCTTTCATTGAAAATGATCATTTTAGCATTTATGAATAGTTCTTTTTTTCAACTAGATAGTGTTAGTTTCAAACTGATACAGCTGAATGATGACAGAATGGTAGTATGAATAGTTCTTTTGTATACTCTGGACGAGGAATAGCATATTTTGGTGAGGAAGTTTCAGTTTAGGAATAGTTATTTTGTATGCTCAAGTTTAGGAATAAAATAGTTTCTTGCTGATAGTTGATATTTTTTAGGCTTAGAATTTTTATAGGTAATTTGTCATTTTATGAATAAGCTTAAGATATGTTATTTTGCACCTCTCACCTCATGTCTCAGTCTGATGTTAATTATATTTTGTGGGTAACTTGAAGGGATTTTAATAGTTGATTTGTTTGTTATTTTGTGGGTTTGGTGGGTTGTTATAAGCTTCTCAAGTGTTGTTTATTGAGCTTGAAGAGAGCTGTTTCAGATTTTGCTGCTTAAATTTTGGAGTAGTTTTGTGTTTCTCTAAGGTGGTAATTAGTATTTGAGTGATTTTCATTGTGTTTCATGAGACTTGGATTTTCTTTCAGATATTATAACCTTGTTGATTTGATTTGTGTGTTTGTTTTGGTTGATATGTGAATGGATGAGTTTATAGATCTATGCTGAAAGAGTCTGTTCTGGGTTCTTGAGCTAGCTAGGAGCATCTTTTTTATTTATTTATAGGAAATGGCTTGTATGTGCCACATGACTTGAACCTGGCTATGACAGTCATATAATTGTATAGAAGAATTGCATGACATGATATGCCTGCGATTATGATTTTCTGGTTATTGAATTTTATTATAATAGAAATGCAATTTTGAAATTAAAAAATTCCAATTATTTGCTTTATTTAGTGAATGGCACTAGCTTTATGTACACACACGCATTGTATACATCTATTATATACATAGACTAGCTAGAAATGTAGATTAAAGTTGGTTCTAGACCATCCTTTTCTTTCTCTTGTGACATATATTTCTTTACTTTTTTCCTTGTTTACATCTCTCTCTTTCTATTTTGCTCTTTGAAAATTGGAAACCGTTTGGATGATCAAGGAGCCATAGAATAAGATCATTAAAGGTGATTACAGGGTTTGTAAAATTTAGTAAGCTTTTCATCTATAGAGGGTCAAAAGAGAATAGTCATCCAAGATTGATAAAAATTGAATTTGAAAGATGTATTTATGGTAATCAAAGTAGTGCAATTGCTTGGTTACATATAATAATGGAAGAGATTGGTCTTTTAATCAAGATTAAAGATCATGATTAAAGATAATATTCTCGAGCAACAAAATTAATTAATGGGGACTATGGCAGAAGGCTAATGGGTCTCTCTCACAAATGCATAAAAGAAAATTAAAAGAAAGTAGTAGAATTGTGGGAGGTGGAGTGCCTAGAGCCCAGCATTTAGGCATAGTCCAAGCACATACCAAAGCAAAAGCAAGTTATGATAAGCTTCTTGAATATTTAGTAGCTAATCATTTTCACATTTCCTTTTTGTTGAGAATGGTGCTGCTGAAAAGGCCCAAGTGTTTTTTCCTTGTTATTTTGACAGAAAAGAAAAAATAAAAAACAAAATGTAAAGAATTTAATATATGATCATCAAAGAAAAGGGAGAGTGGAGCCAAATGGCGCCTTGTAATTTATAGAGTGGCCGCTCTTGGTTCAACTCTTGCTATGATGAAAAATTTTATCAAAAGAAGATGAATAAGCCCCACCCATCTCATCAAAAATCAATCTCTTTGGGAACTTGGGCCTCCAACCAGCTCCTCCACTATCTAAATATCACTAATTCATGCATTGCAATTTTGCTTTACATTCTCATTATGGGAGCGCAGTTGTGATTATTGCTTCTTTTTTTTTCCACATTCTTCCCAAGTAATAATCTCTCGTATTTCTTGCTTTGGACTCTTATTAGCAAAGTTACTTGTTTCTAGCACAACCCATTTTCTCTTCTTAAAAAAAAAAAAAAACGAAAACAATTTCAATCTTCTAACAATGTTTATGCAAATAAAATTTTTCAAAACGGATGATCAGTTAGCATTATTAAAGAGGGCAAAACAAAGGTTAATTAATATTTGAAGAATGGGGTCATGAAGTCACAGCTAGCAAGAGGAAAAACAAGCACTAATGCACATGATTTTCATACCTTTTTCTTATTTTTTATTTTTTATTTCATTGTCGAGGTGCCGATAAAAGCCGAAATAGATAGACTAAGCAAAATTATTACAACAAAGTCTATATATCAAGCTGGCCATCTAGCATAATAGGATATTTTATCCACCAGTCTCCTTTGTTAGCTTATAGGGACCTCCACTGCCTTTAATTTGTTAGTGCAATTAATATCCTAAGTTTGGAATAATTTGTCCAGGCCAAGATTTATAATTATAAAATTATGCAAATCAATAAAAACTTGCACTACTTCTTTAACATAATTATGGGCTGACTTGAAACTATGAAAAGATCTTCTTTGCTGATAAATTTTTGTCAACAATGATGTAATTAAGTCCTGCTTACTATATAATTTCAATATCAATATAGATCACTCAAATTATTAAAGATGATCATGAACAAGAATGATTATGATTTACTGAAGATAGGACCAAGTTGATGTTCAAGTTAGTGCGGGCAATTAAGTCCTACGATCGATAGGTTTTGAAATTATTTATGAACAGTGGTTTATTTTTAATTCTTCGAATGGGCTGAGTTGGAACCCTATAAATGCAACAATTAACGGTTCCACCTATATTAAAGTTTACATCATTTGGCAATTAAAGATATGTATTGGTTATAAACTAAGTTTATCTTGATGAGGGATCACAATTAGTCCATAGCTAGAAGAAAATAAAAAGTAAATTAGTGAACTAGGTTGGCTAGCTAGGGACAATAAGAAATGAAACAATTAAAGATTATAGCCACTGAAGTCACAGACTAGACACACAATTAAGTTTATAATAATGGAAAATTGCTATCTCCATTATTCTATTGTCTGATTATGCTGCATGTTTCAAACAATGCAAGAAGACAATTAAGTTTATAATTTTGATAATCAGCAAATGATTTTACCGAACGGGGTGTCGAAGAAGAGATTTAGAACCATGAAAAATTACTTAAACAATGGCCTGCTTCTTGGATCATTTTGTCGAAGGAGAGATTTAGAACCATGGATCGATCTATGACTTGATGTGGTATGCTACACCACAGCTGAGTAATGTTAGAGATCATTCGTCTATGGTAGAATTTTTTTTTCTTTTTCATGCATATACAATTGCATTTAGTTTTTCTAATGTCTTGGAATCCTAGAGTCAATGGACCTCTATGTTTTCTTGCACCTATTTTAGAATTTACCGCTGCAAACAGTGTGTCACTACTGATGTCCGTCTCTGACTACAATTAGGAATTAAGCTGGGTTAAAGTAACAGCAATTTCTGTACTTCATGCTTTTGTGCCGGAGTTGGTTTACTTTTGAGTAAGTGTTGGTGTACAATCACTTTATGCATTTGCTTGTGTGTGCGTGTGTTAGTTTGTGCTTGGTCCATGTATTATGTATTGCTTCCATGTTTACTCTACAATCATTAAGTATTGGTCTACAATCATTTTATGTGTTTGCTTGTGCGTGTGTGTGTTAGTCTGTGCTTGCCTATGAGGAAGAGTCCACGTATTAATTATTGCCGACATGTTTACCCAATGGTGAGGTGCATGTTCTTTTTTAGTATAAAAAATTTTATGTGAAGGATTCTTGTTCATTGAATAACGGTTCAAGTTCATAAGCATTTATTTCTCCTTTCTTGTTGGCCTATAGCTAAAGACGAGGTTGACAATCCTGATAGACAGCTGCTTAGTCGAGTAGTCAACCATCAACCATGTACTCTATAGGAATTTTTCACGTGCTCTTTTGTTCCTTTTACTTTTCCTCTTCTCTGAATTCAGAAACTCCATAGTCAAGTTGTTAGATACCATTTTTAAAAGCAAGTACTATTATCTGAAATTTCATGAATCTATGAAAATCGGGTTTGGTTTGCTAATAGCATTGCATAGCATTATTTGATTCTAATGTGTTTGGTGCTGCGGTTTTGTTGGATTTGATAGTATAACATTATATATACAAGGTATAACTTCCCTAAATGTTAATCCATGCTCCAACATATGTTAACACAGTATAATGGTCATTTTTTTTTAAGTATTAGATATCATTACAAAGTTTCTTCATTAACTAAATTAAAATTTATTAATTAATTAAATTTTAATAAATTTTAAATAAATAACTTTATAAATATCTTTTTTCTTAAGTTAATGTACCTTTTAATTTGTTTGAGTTTGTTTTCTTTTATTTGTTTTGTATTGTTTATTGTCTTCAGTTTTCAATTTTTTTCCCCCAGCAATCTAACTTTGTTGGTAAAAACTACGAAATTTCGAAATTTGATATATTACTTGAATTGTCTTGGTGATGGAGTATGTCACTTAAGATGGTTCTGATTTGGACAGGTTCTTAACTCCACTGGTTTGGTGTCATCTTAGTGGTTTACACCATATAATAAATAAATAAATAGTCGGTCATCTTCCTCTCTTTCATGTGTTTGAATCCATGATTGAGAAGTTACATGTGTTTGAATTCACGATGAAAAAGTTTTCTTATTTTTCTAATCACAACTTTGTTCCTATTTCACTCCTCTTAATCAAAGATGCATGCATCCACTTATTTACAATCATTTAGCAAGGGAAAAAGGACAAAGTGTAGCCTTATTCTTGCTGGAGAATATAGTTGATATTGGAAAGAATGTTGAGCACATTTGTCAATGAAAATAGGGTGATTAGTAGTTAGATCTTGTCCTATTCACATATCTACGTAGTAGGCTTAGCATTTGTTGATCAATGAAACAATGAACTACATACTATTGCATTGTGCTCTTTTATTGTATCATTTTACTTATGTAGTTGAATAAGATGCATACTAGGCTATTACAGATCTTATTTGTTAACGACATTACCATTGTGCTTGAGTTATTTATTGTATGGTGACTTTTTATGTTGTGGGCTGCTAAAAGATCTGTATCTGCTGCAATTTGGCATCAACTTTGTTGACTAACGATGTATATAAAAGTAACTTTGCAGATTAATTATTCGTTTATGTTAATTATTTGCAATTTATGAAAGAAAGCATCGATATAAAAAGCGTGTTGAGATATCTATCAGTATTATTAATTATTAATGAGAAAAGGTGTAACAAGAGGGTTAGTATAGGACTTAAAAATTTGAGCTTATATTCGGGGAAAATTCAATTTCTATTATTGCCTTTTTCTCGTGCTTGACAAGAACTATATATCTCTGGTCAGTAATCTTGAACTGTTACTGGATTATAGTTGGCTTCAGTTTCTTTAATCTGAATTCTGAAAAATGTATGCCTCCTTTTCTAAAAAATTTGGACCACTGATAGAAATTTTTGGTTGCTTGTGCAGGGCATGAAGCCTCTTAAGTAGAACTTCTCTAACGTTCTACTTCCATGCTGGGCAAATAATTTCTTCATTTTCACACTATAAGCTGGTAATGCTATGATGATATACTATTTCTTGTAATAGAATCTAGCTTTTCCATGAAACCTAAATCACCCCATACCACCCCTTGACTTTTAGCTACCTACCATTCGAATGAAGATGATCACAGCTGATTTCGAACTCTTAAGTTTATGAAAAGAATTTCTTAACTTGGGGAAAATTAGAAAGGTGTAGTATCAATAGAGGAAAATTGCGTAGTTATTTTTTAGTCCTATCAATAAGTAAAAGCGCACAGTAATATGCGCTTTTACCAGTTTTTTGTTGGTGACGGTGGTTGTGTTTCATTATAATTTTTATATCGTTGAATCTTTAGATATTTGTTGATGATTTGGAATGGTTGTGTCCTCGTTACTTTGAATATATTTGATTTGTATTTGCTATGTTTAGTTCATAGTGTCCATAATTTATTGAATAATAACAGACATAATAATAGGAATAACATGCTTAAGTATAAGAAAAACTAATAACTGCAAAGATAAAATATGTTAATATTTCACAATAACAATAACATGGTCAGATTTTAGGACCAATAAAGGAAACTTATAAAACAACATATCAACTTGCATGATTGAAGTACTAAAAGTTTCCCTCCAGTACTTTTCAATGCCAAGAAAGACGTCTGAAATTGAAGAATAAGCTTAAGCATCTATATATGCACTATAACTACTTTGAATGTAGCACTTCTATATAAATGTGCTACTTAGGACTTTCAAATTTCTCAACTGATAAACACATCAAAGTACAAGAGAATATGATAGATAGACTTTGCCTGTCGTCACAAAAAAATGAAGACAGCAGCAGCAAAATCCCAAACATAGCAACAGGAAGCACATTTCTTATCACAATCATTTGTTATGTTTCTCATAATAAAGCCTGAAAAGCCTAGATTTGATTCCTCATTCTTTGTCGGGTTTGCATTGTCTAATGCCCCAAATCAGTTTCTCTGTTCTCAGAGACATCTAAAGGAAAAAAAAAAAAGAAATCCCTCGTTTGTTTTGATATATTTTTCTTTCTTACAGGTTCAAAGCAGCGTTTAAATCCCTCATTTGTTTGTTTTGATATTTCAAATCAATTGGCATATTTCGAAGATTCGAGCTCATCGAAGTTTAGGGTTTGCTTACTTACACCCAGGTGATTACCATCCATGTTTCTTGCTTTATGTTCAATGCAAATGATTTTAAAACTCTTAATAAACTGCACCTATCTTTGATGTTTATATCTGATTTTATGGTTGAATTTTGTATGAATGGTTGATTTTACATTATATATTATGATTGCTTTCTTAGTTTATTCCTGACTTTATATCATGCACAATGAAATGGCAACAGTGTGTACACGAATATGTCATTTCACAATAATGGTGACCCATTTTCATATACATGGACTATCTACATGCATGCTTCATTGTGATGCTTGTCTACTATTTGTCGCTTGCTTGTTTCATAATAATTAATATCACATTTTTTTACATATTTTAAGGCTAAATCCTCTTATTAGATATTAACTTTTAGTACCTTTTATAGAAATTAGACCACATACATATTGCACATTTCCAAAAAATGGGGAAAAACATTCATGTTATTCTTCCAAAGTATATCAGCTGGAAACCTCGACATATATTCCAGTGGTGAACCTGAATAGGCAGTATACTGGTCTGTACTGAGGTGTAAATAACGCCACGTACTTTGAAGATAATAAATAACCTATTCTAATATTTTAAAGCTAAATCCTCCGATTAAATATTAACTTGAACGTTGTATTAGATTACTAAAGTGAATCTTATATGAACAGGTTTTTTCTTTATTTCACTTGATGGATAAATCTTGGATTTGGAAAGATAGATTGTCTAAGGAGTATTCGGATGGGGTGGATAAATTCTTACAGTTTGCAACTACACACTGTAACAACTCAAATCTTATGAAATGCCCTTGCAAATCCTGTCAATGTTTTGCCTTTCACACCCAAGAGGAAATTAGAGCCCATTTATTTAGGAAAGGGTTTGACACTAAGTACAACACTTGGATTTGGCATGGGGAGCCAACTTCGGTTAATCCACCCAAAACGGTAAACTCATCATTTGCTGAATGTTCTGAAGACAATCATCCATATGCTACATTTGATATGGTCAATGATGCTTTCAAATATAATGAGGATGACCTTAAATGTTTTGATAAGTTACTTGAAGATGCTGAGAAGCCCTTATACCCAGGATGCACATCACACATAAAACTTTCTGCCTTAATGAAACTATACAACATTAAAGGAAAATATGGTTGGCCTAACAAAAGTTTCTCTGAGTTACTTGACCTCCTATCCGATATGTTACCACCCAATAATGAGATGCCTACATCCATGTACAAAGCTAAGAAAACCATGGTTTCTTTAGGTTTGTCTTACGAAAAAATACATGCATGCCCTAATGATTGCATTTTATATAGAAAAGAGTATGCATTCGAATCAAGTTATCCTACATGTGTCTTGTCGAGATGGAAAGTGACACGTAAAACATCTAAACCTAAGAAAGGCATTCCGGCAAAGGTTGTGTGGTACTTTCCTCCCATTCCAAGATTTAGGAGGTTATTTCAATCTTCTAAAATTGCCCAAAAGCTTACATGGCATGCCAAGGGTAGAGTTAATGATGTCAAACTTAGACACCCAGCAGACACCCCTGCTTGGAAACTGGTTGACCGTATGTGGCCTGATTTTAGTGCTAAACATAGAAATCTGCGATTAGCTATATCAGCTGATGGGTTTAATCCATATAGTAGCCTAAGTAGTACTTATAGTTGTTAGCCTGTGGTAATGGTTACGTATAATCTTCCTCCATGGTTATGCATGCAAAAGCCATTCATGATGTTGTCTCTCTTGATATCGGGTCCATGACAACCAGGAAATGACATTGATGTTTATTTGGCTCCTTTAATTGATGTCTTGAACATTCTTTGGGAAGAAGGTGTTCAAGTGTATGATGCCTATAAGCAAGAAATGTTTAACCTTCGAGCAGTATTGTTGTGGACAATTAATGACTTTCCTGCTTATGGCAATCTCTCTGGTTACTCTGTAAAAGGTTATTATGCTTGTCCAGTATGTGAGGAAGGAACCTCATCATGTAGATTGAAACATGGGAAGAAAAATGTGTACATGGGTCATAGGTGATTTCTCCCAAAAAACCATCCTTTCAGAAAATTGAAAAAAGGCTTTCAATGGGCATCAAGAATTTGATCTTGCCCCAAGACCACTAACGGGAGAGCAAATACTACAAAAACAAGATAGGGTAGAACACACTTGGGGGAAGAATAAGGATAAAAAAAGAAAAAAGGTTGAACTTAATGAAAATGTGTGTTGGAAGAAAAAATCCCTTTTCTTTACTCTCCCGTATTGGAAGCATTTATATGTTCGTCACAATCTAGATGTCATGCACATTGAAAAGAATGTATGTGAGAGCATTTATGGCACATTGTTAAACGTTCCTGGGAAAACAAAAGATAGTCTAAACACTAGAATGGATCTTGTGCACATGGGTTTACGAAAGGAGTTACAACCGAAGGTTGTAAACAGCCGAGCGTACTTGCCTCCTGCTTGCTACTCCTTAAGTAAGAAAGAGAAGCAGATTTTTTACCAAACTTTGTATGACCTTCGAGCCCTATTCGGATATTGTTCAAACTTTAAGAATCTTGTGTCATTGGATGATCTAAAGCTTGTTGGTTTGAAGTCCTATGATTGTCACGCCCTTATGCAACAACTTTTACCCTTGGCCATTAGATCAATTTTGCCTAAGCATGTTCGATGTGCTATTACAAGGTTTTGTATGTTCTTTAATGATATTTGTAGCAAAGTTGTTGATGTGCCTAAATTAAACCAAATCGAAAGTGATCGAGTGGTTACCTTGTGCTTGCTTGAAAAATACTTCCCACCTTCTTTTTTTGACATAATGGTCCATCTAACGGTCCATTTGGTTAGAGAAGTCAGGTTGTGTGGTCCAGTTTATTTAAGATGGATGTACCCTTTTGAATGCTTCATGAAAATTCTAAAAGGGTTTTTTCGAAATAGAAATCATCTTGAAGGTTGTATTGCAGGGTGATATATTGCAACAGAAGCGATTGAATTTAGTGGGAAGTATTTAAATGAAGTTAATGTAGATGAAGTTGATAGTCCCCTAGTCGGGGGTAGAGTGATCTCCATCACTGCTGAAGAGTGGGAGCAAGCTCATCTATATGTGTTGGAAAACACAAAGGAAGTGCAACCCTACATTGAGTTAGTCTCTCCCTCTCTCTCTCTCTTACTTTGTTCCATCGTTGGGCTTTTCGTGAGGTTCAAATTATCACTAATGGTAATTTATCTCTTTTGTTTTGGCAACTTAGCGAGCATATGCAAGTGTTAAAGAATTGTTTCCCAAGGCAAGCCAAAAATGCTAAGTGGTTGCAAACCCAACACAATCGTAGCTTTATCCAAGGGTTTAAAGATAAGGTAACTTGTATTCTTTATTTGCATTTTCTTGTGTATATAGCTTCATTAACATATTAGCATTTCATTTAACATATTATTTATTTCTTACTAGGTTTCGAATTCAATAAATAATGATGAGCCCGTGTCTTCTAAGTTGAAATGGTTAGCTCCAGGGCCTCGTTCATATGTCACAAGATATTCAGGCCATATCATCAAGAACTGCCACTTCCATACAAGAGATCATGGAGATGATAAAGCCCATCAAAATAGTGGAGTTAGTGTCAAGGCAACAACAATGCAGGTTGCAAGTTCAAAAGGCAAAAACCCAATTATGGGAGACTTGCTTTTCTATGGGGTTATAAGAGAGATTTGGGTTCTTGATTATCATATACTAACTGTGCCAATTTTTAAGTGTGATTGGGTGGACAACAACGGGGGCGTGAGAGTGGATGACGTGGGTGTGACATTGTGGATCTTACTCGTATTGGCCACAAGTCAGATCCCTTCATCCTTGCTACACAAGCAAAGCAAGTGTTTTATTTTATAGACCCAAGTGATGGTAGATGGTCGGTGGTATAATTCACCAATGACAAATCATACAAAATCGATAGAATTCATGACCAAATACCTAGTTTGGTTAATCATCATCCATTCGTAAATGTTTTACCTAATATTGAATCATTTGATACAGTTGATGATGATGATATCAACTACGTTCCTGATAATTGCAAGGGTGTTTGGGTTGATAATTGAACCATGGACGAAATACAATTGAGATTGTGGTAGTGCTGATTAATGTTTCAGTTATTTTGCTTAGTCATGTTATATCACCATATATTTGTGTTTCTCTTATATTCCATGCTATGTTGTATAACTTGGAAGTATTTAAGTGGCTGTTTGATAGTTTTTTTATTTTTTTGCGCAGGTTGTAACAATGAGTGGAGGAAAACAGTCCAGTAATGATCAAACTGAGGGTGGTTCAACAACTTCTCGTAGAACAAGAGGAATTTGCAAGAATGTCAAGAGAAATAGAGCTCCTAATGAAGAAAGAATTACAATTCAATTTAATGAGTATAATACGCCAGAAGAATGGCCTATTTCTGACAACTTTATTTCAACCATCGGTCTCGAAGCACGCAATGCAACCTCATTACTAGTAAATGATTGGAGACTCGTGGATAAAGGGACAAAAGATAGAATATGGGAATCGGTTTTGGTATGAAAATTATCTTTATTTTTGGTTATATAAGTGTTGCTTTTTTATATAATAGTTCTGCTGGAATCCATAATTTGTTTTTTTCTTCCATTTTAAATTCCAGAACCACTACGATGTTGATCCAGTCCACAAAGATTATGTCATGAAACAAGCTTCAAGGGCATGGTGGTAGTTTAAGATTGTTTTAACTTCAGAACGGGTGTTGAAATGTGGGAGTATTAAAGATGCCCAAGCAAATAAGCCAAATGAATAAAATTTTATTAGTGATGAAGTTTGGGAGAAATTTGTTCGAAGCCGGTTCGCAAATGAATGGAAGGTGTTAACCGTATAAGTCTTGTTAGGTTATTTCCATTTATAGTTGATGCAATTATGACTTCTTAAATTCCTACATTTTATGCTTCATTGTTAGTTTGAATAATGAATTAATATTATAGAAGAGATAGAGTATACCAGCCTTGTCTTCAGTTTACCTGTTTTTATTTAATCCAAATGTTGATGTTGTTTAATATAAATAGATGTTTGTGCTTGAAGGAATTGAGAGGCTGACAACAGGCTAGGAGACGAGAAAATAAATATGATCATACGACAGGAAGGAAAGGTTAACTTCACGTGGAGAAGGAAATGGTAATTTATTTAGGCTTAAATTTTTCATTAATCAAATCTGATTTTATGGTTTCCATAGTAATTATTTCATATTTTTTTTGGCTGGTAGCGCAAAGAAACAGGGAATTATGATACAGCAATAGACCGTTCAGAGTTGTGGAAAAGAGGTAGGAAAAGGAAGACTGGTGATTACCATCCAAATGTTCTTCCTGTGATTGAGAAAATTGTAAGTAAACAAATTGAACCAAGAAATTTACATTATACAAATGCTTGTTATTAGCATATAAGTTGTGTATATAGTGACTAACTTATAATTGTTGTAGGAGGAGATCCAAAAGCAAGCAGAATGGGAAGTCGTCAACCCTACTAATGACAAGACATTCTAGCTAGGGCATTGGAAACTGAGGAGCATAGTGGTCGAGTTAGGGGGGTGGGGAAATATGTGACACCAACTGCATATTTCATAGGTGGTTACAAAGAAAAGAGACGTATTAAGGATGTTATGAGACAGTTGGCAGAGAAAGATGACATCATAGCCCAGCTAAGAGCACAATTGAATGAAGTGAAGTCTGGAAACTCTAGTAATACTATTCCAGTGCCCCAAAATGAGGGTGAGCAAGGGCTAGTGGAAGCCAAAGATGAATATGATACAGTGGCTGAAAAACCATCAACTGCCAACACGAATGTTAAGAAAAAATTGAAGTTAAAGGATATGGAAACTTCTGGCCCTAAGGAGGTTGAGGAGGAGTTCTCATCAGCGGTAAGTAAATTATATTAAATTCATCAGGTTTTGATTATTCAACTATTTACATGTACTATAACCTATTCTATTTACAATATTATGTTGATCAGGTAGCGTGTAATTTAGCCATTATGAGGGGTTCAGATACTGTAGTTGTTGCATCTGGTTCTGCTTACGAAAAAGATGACAATAATAAGGCAACCAGGCGTGTGTCAGTTGAAGTGATTATGGATGGTGAAGCCATTGTCCCCTGGTGTGGAGAAGATGAACAGGGGGCTGTTATCACCGTACTTGATGTTGTAGGACAACATGTGAATTGGCCAAGAGAGCTTGTCTTTGAAGAGGTAGGATAAAAACTTAGCATGCAATTTTTTATGTTTTTCCATTTACTAATGTGTGCTGTTGAACAATTTGTTGCACCTTTTGTTTTTATGTACTCCCCATCCGATAAACAAAAAAGTTGTAATAAGAAAGGCGCGAAGAGGGAGTTGAAAGCGCTACAAACTGAGAAGCATCAAATTGATAATCCTGATTCTGTTAACATGTTTGAGGTTCTAGTAGAATCTTTGATGGTAGATGATACTGACTATGTCAAGGTCCAGTTCGATGAAGGTTTGTTTGGGTACGCTGTGTCTACATATCTGAATCGTGAAGATTGTAGACATGTTGTCAACTTTGAGGAACTGTCACAAAATTGCATATCTTTGTATAGCAGGTATCTATTTCGTTTGTTTCATTATTAAAGCTAAGTTGTCTTTAACAACATTAAATCCTGTTTATCATTTTTAGCATTTAACACTGCCAGTTCATTTATCTTTTTCTACTTGTAGTTATCTCTTTCAAAAATTTCAACTTGACTCTGGTCCAGTAAAGTTTGGGTTTGTAAACCCCACAACCATAGTAGGAGGTGCAATAGCAAAAACCAAAATGCATCTTGCGACATCTCAATCATTGGCTAAAAAGCTCAAACGGTTGGAGGATAGGAACTACGTGCTCATTCCTTACAACCCAGGGTATGTTTTCTAGATTAAACAAAACTTATCATATTTTTTTTTTACGTTGCTTATTCTTCAAAGTTAGTTACTTTGTTGTTGAATACCTGGTTGTTAGATACCATTGGACTTTGATTGTCATTAATATGGCCTCATATGAAGTCTTCTACCTTGATTCCATGCATAAAAAAGCCAAAGAAGACATAATGGAGGTCGTGAAATAGTAAGTTGTGTCAATTCTTATATAGTACTTGGTGCCAGATTTAATCACTACATAAGTAACATATATTATGTATTTTCTGCATATTTTGCTATAGGGGTAATACTATGGAAGTCAGCTACTGAATTGAAAAGGAAAAGGAGCAACTGGTGGATAAACGTCAAGGTAAGTTTGAATTTCAATTTCAAAATTGAGCAACGATTATTTAAATATGATAATGAGGTTGTACTGTACCAAATATGTCTATTTTATGAGTGCAGCCACCGAGACAGCCAGGACATAAGGAATGTGGGTATTATGTGCTCAAATATATGAAGGAAATTATTGAAGAGCCCAATGTCCTTTGTGAGAAGGTAAGATATTCATAATTATAAATCCCTTCATCCTTATATGTTGATTTTATTGGTGTACTTAACTTAAATTTTATTGTAATCTCAATTCAACAACAAGGAAAGTTATACTGTAGAGGAGATGAATGAGATGAGATCAGAATGGGTTGTTTTTGTATCCAAGATTGTAAGAGACTGGTATAAGGAGAAAGGAAGATAAAGAAATCAGGTTGGAAAATGTTTTAAGATTTGTGCTTAGCAGTGTAGATTGAATATTCAATATGTTCTAACTTGATTGAATCAAAATATTTGCAGGATGAAAAAGTTGTAGAGGAATATACAAGTAACACTGACAATTTTTTGGGATGAATTTATGTAGCTTGCTGACTACAGTCAATAGAGGGAAGGAGAGTAGGAATTCACTCATTTTGTTATATAGCAGATTTGGAATTGTTAAAACAATATTTGGTCAGAATGTTTATAGAGGTTTTGTGAATATTTGAAGTTTTTTTTTGGGAGATGACAACTTGTTTGATTAATCTAATGATTGAAGTAACTAATGGAGTTATTTCTATTTACAATTCATTCAAAAACTTTAAGGTTACTCCGTTGTTTTTTATGCTTCCTTCTATTCTTTTGAAGGTTGAATTATTGTGAATAAGTACAGAATAGACACACTGGAAATACAGGAAATGGAAAAGCAAGTGTCAAGCTTGACCGCTGAAAAGGAAGCCACCATGGGTGGGGAAGTAAAAACTTTATCTGCGAGAGTTGACGCACTCTCATGAGTGAAAAAGAGAATGCTGTAAAGGTGCTTATATTCTCAAACTCTTACTTCTTGTCATGTACTTTTGAGTGTTAAGTTACTGGCTGCACTATTTATTGAAGTCTTCTATTCTCTTTGCATCTTCTCTCTCTTTTTGCCATTTGCTGAATCCACATTTGACTATGAAGAAATGCCTTGAAGACCAGCCAGGTGATGCCAAGGTTGCTATTGGTAGTGCTGAAACAGAACATTGATTCTTGCCTATTGGCATTTATGGGGTTTTTGATGAGGAAAGATTAATAGTCAAGCTTATTCGACATAGATGGTATGTTTTGCTTGGAATGACAAAAATATAGTGAGTTGAAGCTTGTGGATCATAAGAATACTTTCTTATTTTGGGAACTTATTGATGTTGAAGGTGATGGAATGGCTGATACAGTTTTTCGCTGCATTTAGGAAATGGATATTGACAACCACAGGATGGTACTATGACTGTTTGTAAAATCTCGTGCTTTTATTTGCATTTTGTACTGTATCTTGAAACATGGATTATGGTAAGGATGTATATAATTCGTTTTCTTTGTGCAAATAATGTTGCCGGTTTGCTACAATATCTGTATCATTATATAGATATTTTTCTCTTTTTCTGTATGATTTGGAAGTTTGCCAATAGTGGCAGTGTTTCACCTTTTTCTTTAAGCTTTAACCTATTGACATAGGCTATCAGATCAAGTAGATTACTTAACAACTGGAATTAAATTATTCTTTGGCTACAGATGTTAGAAATTGTTGTGATTAATCAAATGGTTTTTTATTATTTTACTTATCAAATTAAGCATTTAGGCCTGGTGGTTATTTATTAACTTCAATGAACTTATTGTTTGACTAATATGACGAACAGAATAGATGGTCTTGATGAATGATATGAGATTGAGATGTTTGTTCATCAATAATGTGATTGACTAGCAAACTCTTATAGTTCTTTTCTTTTCCTTTTTTCCAGAAATTATAAACTTTGTATTAACATAATAATAACTTTTTGAGCTTTTTGGAGGATTGGATAAATATGGATCCAATACCTTATTGTAGTTTCTGTCTATTTTGCATGCATATAAACTCTAATCTATTGGAATTTTGATTTTATCTTTGCAGCTATACCAGCACATAGCTTTAAGTGGAGGGAGTACCATGTATCCTGGCCTACCTAGTCGGTACTATGTTGAACTCTTTTATCTTGAATATTCTTTCTTATCAAAGTAGTTTGGCTAATGTCATTTAGATTTTATGTTCCTGTTTCTATTTTATTTGACATCATAGAATTAGTGAATTTAATTTTCAGACTTCTATTTCAGAACTTGGATAAATATGACTGAAATTTCAACTTATGCATTAGCTCAGAACATTAAAATTAATAGGTCTATGGCCGGTTTAGATTTGCCCTCTCAGCAGTAGGCAGGAGATGATTGTTAAGAGAGATTGTTTAATTCTAGTTGTGTGAAATACTAGTCCAGCTGCTTCTCGTGTGCTTTATGCTGGTTGTATTATGTTACTTGCACTTGCTATAGTTGATGTAAAATTGGATATCAAGAGCTTCTGTTTCTTGAGGGCACATCTTTTAGCATGATTGTGCATTTCATGTGTAGTTATTGATGAACTTTATTAATTTTTTGCTTCAACCTAGAGAAAGAAATCCTGGATTAGTATCTTGAAGTGGTCCTGCGTTTTCGTCATCCACAAATGGACATCTCGGTTGCTTTGTCTTCAACAATTGATGGAGAATCCAGAAATGAAAGATTTTTGTTAAAATTTCATTTTACATAGAGATCACAAATGCCATGAAAGATGTGTAGAGATCTCTTCTTCTATTCGTTGTCATCTTCATCTTCTTCATTTTGTGCAATCTCATTTTAATTGCTCTCGTTCCTTCGGATCTAATCGTGGATTTTTTATGCGAATTTTGATATGGGTTGTGAATGTTGTCAATTGGGTTTGATGGTTTTGCTTTGTTGTTCGTTCTTCTGATCAGAGTGGCAAGCATTCAATTGTTTGATTGTGAATTATTTCGATGTGAGATCATTGTTTAGGTTTGGCAGTGAAATGTAGTTGTAGTTAGGCTTCATTTGCTATTCCATTGTTAGGGTGGTGTAAGATTACTGCTTGATCTCTTTTCAACCTTAATTTGGTTTTGCCCCAGAACCTGTTTGAATCAATGAAGTGTCGTCATCGAAGAACACTTGTTTGCTTGTTTCGAAAATGCATGTTTGTTTGCTACAGGCATGAATAAATTGGAAAAGGGATTGGGTAAAGTACTAGGCATTGTTGTGGTAGAAAAATTTGTCTTGTAGTTTTGATGAGTGTTTGCTGTATACATTCTTTGCTGGTATTACAACTTGTAGAATGGATAGTTAGGTAATTCAATAGCTTGTTCATTGGAAAGTTTGTTTTATACCAACCAAAGTATTAATTTATTCCTTGTAAATTGATGCTTAGGATGAATAGAAGGATAAGATGGAAGAGGTGTTTGAAATTACCCACAGAGTATACTTGGATGTCGTTATTGATGAACAATGCTGAGGTATGGCTTTCTCACTTATAGTTTTGCGTGGCAATGACATTATTGCAAACAATTTATTCTTTAATTAAAGAGAAAGAGTAACTAGGAAAGTTGCCATATTGATATCAACTATAACTTAGCTTCAAAGTAGATTCTGTTTTATGACAGTTATTTAGTACTTATATGTTTCTTTCTTTTCACTTGTTTCTTATTTCTTATTAAGTACCAGATTTATTATCGGATTTGCTGGTAGAATTGTTATTAGATTGTATGACCAGGTTGTACCAAAAACTGTTGCTGTGTTATCAAATTTTTTGTGTCAATACTTTTATAGCATGATCTTGAAGCTAAATTTGTCTAAATCAGTTGCAGTGCCTCAGATTGCAAAATGTGTCTATTAAGTGCAATCTACCCTGTCTGGTTTGAAATTTAAAGATTTTTCAGGAACTCTGAAAATCAGTTGTCTTACTTTTTTGGCATGTGTATGGTTGAAGAAATTCAAGCTTCTGAATTTATAAGTGAGCTAACAACTAGTGTGCACTTGCTTTCTCAATAATTTTTGGCTTTAGCTTAATGTGTTGAAATATCAATTGCTGAAGTGCGTCTTGAGAGTGACTGGTTCATGTGAATTTGCTTAGCGGTAATACCATATCCGGACGACCCCTGCCATGACCCTGCTTTGTGGCAATCTGTCTTGGCTGTCTACATTTATTGATATATTTGTTTATTATCTGGAGACATTTCTTGCAACGCAAAGTGGTGCCAGCCTATGTGGAGGTGTATTACAGGCCCTCTTCCTTTGTGAATACATTTTGCATGGTAATGAAAATTAGAATAAAGGATGTATAAATATGATGTCATTCTGTTAATGTAATTATAATGATAAAGTTTATTTCATATGAATAACTTTGAGTATTATGTGAATCACTTAACTAAATAGACGGAATCTAAATGAAAAATAAGTTAAGAACCTAAATTTAATTTCCTTCTGATTGTACAGAAAATTATGTTCAGTTGCCTGATGAAAAACCACAACCATAGTCGAGGTTTAAATGCATTGCAGTTATGATTAGCTGTCAAGTATCATAGTGTGGATAATGTTTTGATGTTTTGCCATCTAAATGCTTTCCTCTACTTAGTTTTACAATTTAACAGTTTAGCTAGGAATTTCTATCAGAGCTACAAAAGCATCATATAGCAAGGAATTTTTTTGGTCGTCATGATTCGCTCAATACTTGATTCTCATTGAGCTATATTCTTGGATAATGTAGAAAACTGGGAAAACATTCGAGGTATTGAAACAGTAGGCAAGAATCAATGTTAATATATGTAGGTTTAATGTTATTGTAGACACTGAAAAAATTGGAAAACTTGAAATGTCCGAGTGCAGCTACTTGGTTGCTATATTTTGTATGAAGTTGCTATCTTTGCAGAGATTTTTGTTGACTTGCATAAACTATATGAAGACATACATAAACTGCACTACTCTGTTAATGCAATATTTTTGTTGACCTGAACATGTGGCCCTATCTTTCCTATATAAAATAGTTTTATTGGTATGGGAAGATATATGTTAAAATGTTGATTAATGATGTAGAGCCAGGGCCAAATACCGGAAAGATAGTGGCTATAGTGCTATAATTCTTGGAGTAACTGCTGGAGTTGGGTTTGTAGTTATTTACTTGATGTTTGCCAGGAATCTGATGAAGAAACGGGATAGTATGCAACATTATGTAGAATTGATGAAGAAACAGGAGGATATTTGTCTGCAAAAGCATTGATGTTGCAAATGAGGTATGGCCATTTTGACAATGCGTTAGTTCTTGGTCTTTTATTGTTAAGTACGGACTTGTTTTGTTTGATAGAGTGTGAGGTAGATCCTCAAGTTAGTGCTATTTTTCTCTTTTTATTCTGGTTAATGAGTTGCACTGATAAATGCATTGCCACATATGCCATTTTATATACTTTGACTACAAATCCTAGTTGCTCTGTTGAGTTTTATGTATTCTTGCTTATTTGGTTTCTTGTATGCTTATTTATGAGTTTAATGTACTTTTTAAAATAAAAAAATATACATACCAGTTACGTGTCGGCCAAAAACTGACACATATAGGACAAGCAAAAATGGAATGTGTCACTTAGTAATGAGGTATATGTCGGTCAGAAACTGACACGTATTACATAAATTGTAAAATAAGTGTTGGCCGAAAACCGACACATAATGAACATGAAAATTGTAGAATATGTGTCACTTAATTTATGAAATATATGTCGGTCAGAGAATGACACGTATTAAATATTTAAAAAATGAGTGTCAGCCAAGAACCGACACATAATGTTTACAAAAATATGGAATATGTGTCACTTAGTTGAATTATATGTCGGTTGTCGAATGACACATATGTGTCAGGAGTAAATATGTGTCGGTCAGGGAATGACACGTCTGTGTTGTTTTTTGACTGACACAACATATGTGTCACTTATTGACAGACACATATTTAGTTTATTAAAAAATTTGTGTCGTTTTTTGATCGACACAACATATGTGTCACTTAATGACTGACACATATTTGATAAAATCCGTTACTATGTGACACATATTTGTTGATATGTGTCTGTTTTTGACCGACACGTATTCTTGTGTCGGTTTGACCAAGTGACACGTGTTAGGGCCATATATGTCGTGCGAAAACCGACATGTATGGTGATATGTGTTAGTTTTTGACCGACACAAAAAACCTTTTTTGTTGTAGTGTATATTAACCCATGAAAAATTCACTCAACAAGAATTGAATAAATATCAATATATTGAATTGAAATAATACTGTATCAAACTAGCTACATCCTATCCCTAGAAAAAAGAGATTTAGTTCATAATGTAAAGAAAAATAACACAAGAAAATTGAGTAGCATTCATAGGGTACAAAGAAGGAAGAAAGACATAGAGATTTTGAAGATTCCTTGAAGATTCTCCTTTCCTTCTAAGCACCTCTAATGACCCTAATGATACCTAAAAAAGACCTAAAACTCATCTATTTATAGTTTATAAGAGAACAAATTCGAATTCGAGTTAAAGGATGAATCCTGAAAATTTCCAAGATTAGTCTTGCACAGGAGCGTAGCTACAGTGGCGTTGAAGTGCCAACTCTCTAGTTCATGAAGCTTTGTTGTTCTACATCTTGTTGCTGACCCAGGTATGGCAACCCAAGATGGGGGGTGAATTGGGTTTTTATTTATAAAAACTGATTTAGAAAACTTTTCTTGAAAGATCAAAATTATTTAACTCTTTCTTTGAGAATAAAGGTGAAGAAGATGAAAATAGAAGTTGTCTAAGATGCAATCAAGAGAATAGCAATAATAAACAATCACAAGTGCAAGTAAACATAAAGAGGATAGGGATAGAGAGAGTGCAAACTCAATTTACGTGGTTCGGCAAACCTTGCCTACGTCCACGGGCTCCTAGCTCCACGAGATAAGCTTTTCACTAAGTTGTAGAAATCTTTACAACTTGCTTGATGAACAACCTCACCAAGATTTTTTCCTTCAACCCTTGATAACACCACACCAAGAGTTCTTCTTGATGAATAACCTCACCAAGGCAACTTCCTTCAACTCTTGATAACACCACACCAAGAGTTCTTCTTGATGAATAATCTCACCAAGGCAACTTTCTTCAACCCTTGATAACACCACACCAAGAGTTCTTCTTGATGAACAACCTCACCAAGGCAACTTCTTTCAACTCTTGATAACACACAACAAGAGTTCTCTCAAGGATAACTATTATCCTTTACAATAATATCTCACTCTCACCACAATATAAGAACAAAGATAATTTTTACAACAAAAGTATAACTCTCTTCAAAGAGTAGATAAAGAATATAAAAGCTCTCTAGACTTGATATTTCTCTTGTTTTTTTTTTTTTTTGCTTGATAAATGCTTCTCTTGCTCTTGTCTTTTTTTTTAAATGCATGCATGGGAGAAGGGCTCCTTTTATAGGCAAATAAGATGAACTTAATCAAGTGAAGACACCATCTCTAAATTTTCTGCCCACCATAAAATTTGTAATCTTGTTTGCCATTTTTGTCAATGTTCCGTTTGAAATTTGACTTAATATATATGGCCAAAACACCATTCGGTGCTCATGTGAGTTGATTTTTCTTCCTTGTGTCAGTCCACCGAATTGCATGTCAATTATGTCAGCCTTCCATTTGAAATTTGAATTTTTTTAAAACATATGAAATGTGCCTCATTATGTCCTCTTTCCAATTCTATAAGAATCAAGTCATTTTTATTTTTCTAGCTCAAGATATGTCCAAAAGAGTATTCAGTGCTCATGTCAGCTGCTTCTATTTGTCTTTCAATTTGCATGATGATTTGGACAACCTTACACTTGAAATTTAAATTTCTTTAAAACATATGAAATGTAATAAATTGAGCAAGCTTTCCAAAGGCTCAAGAATCACATCATTTAGACATCTATAGAGAAATATATGACCAATTGATTGAACATTGCTCATGCGTCATATTCCTTGAATCAAACCTTGTTCTTAAACTTTTGGTGCCTTTAACATGTAGTCTTCTCCTTAGCTTCAACACTTCATTTTAATAAGCCTCTTCTTGATTTTAAAATTATTTCAATGATCTTACTCTTGCACATAAATAAACATGTTAGTAAATCTCAATTAATCAATGTGTATTGTTATCATCAAAATTATCATGTAGCCTTAGGGCTAACAATCTCCCCCTTTTGATGATGACAAACCATTGATTGCTTTCAAATAATATTTAAAATAAAGAATGAAAATAAAATCAAGAATAAACAAAAAAAAAAATGGCACTTGTTATGAATATAAGCAATCCAACTATTTCTCCCCCTTTTGTTATCATCAAAAAGATGTAATCAAATTAACTACGTCCCCTAAATATATTCTCCCCCTTAACATATGCTACCATTCAAAGATTATTATATAAAAGCAAAATTAAGATATATCCAACATGCCTAATTCTCTTCTAATTATGCAAAATCTATCTTGACTAAGGGGTTTAGTCATATTCGGGTCTAGGGACTAATTCTCAGACTTGATTTCTCTCAAATTGGTTCAATTATTCTTGCATAGCCAAAATCCAACTTTCATCATTTTTGGCTCTTTTTTAAAATATTTTGGTTCAAATTGAGAGACAAATGCAAAATGATTACAAAAGTTCTTAAAAGAAGATCTAGTTTTCATACCTTGTGATGGTTCACCAATAATGAGATCTTTAGGGTGAGCTTTTGCATACCTCCATTCCTTTGGTAATTCTTGGGAAGAATCATTTACTTCCTCAAGCTTTTCTTGCTGAAGTTGTAATCATCTTGGCTCTTTTCATCAAGCCTTGATTCCTTGATTTGCCTTTCTACCTCAACAATATCATCATCTAAATTCTTTGAAGTAATCACATTAGTTTCATCAAAATCAACATGCATAGAATCTTTAATAGCAAGAGTCTTTTTATTAAAAACTTTATATGCTTTACTATGGTTGGAGTAGCCAACAAAAATTCCAACATCGGCTTTTGCATCAAATTTTTCAAGGTTATCCTTGGTGTTTAAAATAAAAACATTTACATCCAAAAACTTTAAAAAAAATCCAATGTTGGGTTTTCTTCCTTTCCAAAGTTCATAAGGAGTTTTCTTTACTAAAGCTCTAATATGGACTCTATTGATTATAAAGCATGCGGTATTAACGGCTTCGGCCCAAAAATATTTTGGCAAATTATTTTCAAATAACATGGTCCTAGCCATTTCTTGGATAGTCCTATTTTTCCTTTCAACAACACCAATTTGTTGTGGAGTTCTAGGTGAGGAAAAATTATGCCCAAAACCATTTTCATCACAAAGATTTTCAAATGCAACATTGTCTACTTCACCATCATGGTCATTCCTAATGAACACAATAGAATACCCTTCTTGATTCTGGACTCTTTTTGTAAATTTTGAAAAAGCTTGTATGGCCTCATTTTTAGTTTTCAAGAATAATACCAAAGTGAATCTTGAATAATCATCCACAATAACAAAAACATAATACTTTCCACCAAGGCTTTGAGTTATTGATGTTCTAAATAAATCTAAATGAAGTAATTGTAGAGGTTTATTTGTTGAAATAAATTTCTTTTGTTTAAAAGAAGTTCTCACTTGTTTTCCAAATTGACAAGTATCACAAATCTTATCCTTTTCAAATTTTATTTTTGGAAGACCATCAACTAAATCATTTTTAGAAATTTTTTAAATTGTGTCCATGCTAGCATGACCTAGCCTTCTATGCCATAACCAAGTATCGTGATTAACAATGAAACACTTTTCTACATGATCATTAACATCAATATCAATTATATAAATATTACCACATCTATTACTAACAAATAATGTCTTATTGTTACTAACATCCTTAATCACACATCTATTAGGCTCAAAAGCAACAAAATATCCCATATCACACAATTGACCAATGCTAATCAAATAATGTTTTAAACCATTACCAAGCCAAACATTTTCAATAATAGGTGAAGAAGGGTTACCAATATCACCATGTCCGATTACCCTCCCTTTAGCATTATCATCGAAGGTCACATATCCTCCTTTCTTGATGAATAATCTTGAGAACTTGGAGGCATCTCCGGTCATATGCCTTGAGCATCCACTATCTAAGTACCACTTGTGTTTGACACTCCTTTGTTTCTACAATCAACATTTAAAGAGAGACTTTTTGGTACCCAAATGTTCTTCGGTCCTTGGGGGTTAGTTATGGTACTTTTTGGAACCCATATTCGTTTCAAATTAGAATTTCTCTTAATATAGCAAAAATGCACTTTGTGTCCCTTTCTTCCACAATAACTACATGAATGATTAGGATTATTCCTAGAAGATGCATGACCAAAATAGTTTTTAAAATACTTTTGATTTTTATGACTTTTATATCCTAACCCTCTTTTATCAAAAACACACCTTTGGTTTTGTAACATAGAATTCAAATTTTTTGTGCTTTTTGTAAAACTATCAACAATATTTCTTAAGTCATTATTTTCCTTTTTCAAAATAACATTTTCTTTTTCTAATTGATCAAAATCCCTTTATTTTAAAATATCATTTTCAATTTTTAAAAAATGTATTTGACTTTCCAAACTTTCAAAATCTTTTTGCTTTAAAATTTCATTTTCATTTTCTAAAGCTTCATTTATTTCCACCAACTCTTCTAATTGAGATAACATGATTTTTGACTTATTTTTGAAAGCATTGATTTTTGAATTTTGTTTATCAACTTGCACATGTAAATTTTGGAATGCTTCAAGTAATTCATCATATGAAAGCTTAAGATCATCGTTTAAAATACTTATCTCATTTTCTCTTAAAGCCATGAAGCACATGTTTGCCACTTTGCAATCTTCTTCTTCATTCTCTTTCAAGGTGATTTCATGAGTCATGAGAGAACCCATAAGTTCTTCTAATGGTAGTTTGGTGAGGTCCTTTGCTTCTTGAATTGCCGTCACCTTTGGCTCCCAAGATTTTGGTAGACACCTAAGAATCTTTCTCACCATTTTAACATTAGAATAAGATTTACCAAGAGATTTCAAAGCATTGACAATATCTGTAAATCTAGTAAACATTTCAGAAATTGATTCATTCGATTTCATCTTAAAAAGCTCATAACTATGAACTAGCATACTAATTTTGGATTCTTTAACTTGACTAGTTCCTTAATGAGTTACTTCAAGTGTGTGCCATATTTCTTGTGCCGTAGAACAAGTAGATATTCTATTAAACTCATTTCTATCTAGAGCAAAATATAACACATTCATAGCTTTAGCATTCAAACTCAATTTCTTTTTATCATCTTCACTAAACTCTTTAGGTTCTTTAAGCATGCATTCCCCATTTTCAATTTTGGTAGGAACAAAAGGTTCTTTCAAAACAATAGACCACAAATCATAATCAAAAGATTTCAAGAAAATACTCATTCTAGTTTTCCAATAAGAGTAATCACTTCCATTAAAAAATGGAGGTCTAGAGATAGAAAGCCCCTCAACATATGAAGTTGAATTAAAAGTTGCCATAGCTCAAAAATCGATTAAGATTTAAAAAATTGAGCAACCTTGCTCTGATACCACTTGTTGACCCAGGTATGGCAACCCAAGAGGGGGGGTGAATTGGGTTTTTATTTATAAAAACTGATTTAGAAAACTTTTCTTGAAAGATCAAAATTATTTAACTCTTTCTTTGAGAATAAAGGTGAAGAAGATGAAAATAAAATGCAATCAAGAGAATAGCAATAAAGAACAATCACAAGTGCAAGTAAACATAAAGAGGATAGGGATAGAGAGAGTGCAAACTCAATTTACGTGGTTCGGCAAACCTTGCCTACGTCCACGGGCTCCTAGCTCCACGAGCTAAGCTTTCCACTAAGTTGTAGAAATCTTTACAACTTGCTTGATGAACAACCTCACCAAGACTTTTTCTTCCAACTCTTGATAACACCACACCAAGAGTTCTTCTTGATGAACAACCTCACCAAGGCAACTTCCTTCAACTCTTGATAACACCACACCAAGAGTTATTCTTGATGAACAACCTCACCAAGGCAACTTCCTTCAACTCTTGATAACACACAACAAGGGTTCTCTCAAGGATAACTATTATCCTTTACAAGAATATCTCACTCTCACCACAATATAAGAACAAATATAATTTTTACAACAAAAGTATAACTCTCTTCAAAGAGTAGATAAATAATATAAAAGCTCTCTCGACTTGATATTTCTCTTGTTTTTTCTACTTGATAAATGCTTCTCTTGCTCTTGTCTTTTTTTTTTTAAATGCATGCATGGGAGAAGGGCTCCTTTTATAGGCAAATAGGGTGAACTTAATCAAGTGAAGACACCATCTCCAAATTTTTTGCCCACCATAAAAACCGTAATCTTGTCTGCCATTTTTGTTAATGTTTTGTTTGCAATTTGAAAATCTGCAAACATAAAAGATCTGGACATTTAAATAAGCTTTTCGACGCATCAAGAATCAAGTCATTTGGATATCTGTAGCTCATGATATGGCCAAAATACCATTCGGTACTCATGTGACTTGATTTTCTTCCTTGTGTCAGTCCACTGAATTAAATGATAAATCTGTCAGTATTCCGTTTGAAATTTGAATTTCTTCAAAACATGAAAGATCTGAATATTTGAATAAGCTTTCCCAAACATTAAGAATCAAAGAATTTAGATATCTCTATCTTAAGATATGGCCAAAAAACCATTTGGTGCTCATGTGAGTTGATTTTTCTTCCTTGTGTCAGTCTACCAAATTGCATGTCAATTATGTCAGCCTTTCGTTTGAAATTTGAATTTCTTCAAAACATATGAAATGTGCCTTATTATGTTCTCTTTCCAATGCCATAATAATTAAGTCATTTTGATTTTTCGAGCTCAAGATATGTTAAAAAGAATATTCGGTGCTCATGTAAGCTGCTTCTATTTGTCTTTCAACTTGCATGATGATTTGGACAACCTTACACTTGAAATTTAAATTTCTTTAAAACATATGAAATGTTATAAATTGAGTAAGCTTTCTGAAGGCTCAAGAATCACATCATTTGGACATCTATAGAGAAATATATGACTAGTTGATTGAACATTGCTCATGTATCATATTCCTTGAATCAAACCTTGTTCTTAAACTTTTGGTGCCTTTAACATGTAGTCTTCTCCTTAGCTTCAACACTTCATTTTAATAAGCCTCTTCTTGATTTTACAATGATTTCAATGATATTACTCTTGTACATAAATAAATATGTTAGTAAATCACAATGAATCAATGTGTATTGTTATCATCAAAATTATCATGTAGCCTTAGAACTAACACTTGTGCCACTACACCACTTGTGTTGCGCTGGAGCGCCGAGTCTTTGATTTAATAGTCTAAAACTTTTCCTCTTTTTGCCTCATTTACTTCTTATTTTGATATGGTTTATTATGAATCAAATTCATTTCAAAGAATCTGCAATTAACTAAAATAGCACGTTATTTTCTCCTTATTTTACTAAAAAACTAATAAAAATTAATTTTAATGTTTAATAAATTAGTGAATAAAATTCACTAATAGTTAGTGATTTGTGTGACATTCAGTTGGAACTCCATCAAATTTTCACATGTCTGATTTGTCGAAATTCAATGGGAGAAGAGATCTGAAAATCCATTTGATGCAATATGCTATTGTGATAGGAACAACTAATTTATCTTGGCAGTAGGTTACTCATATGTTTTTACTATCATTAGGCCGACAGTAACATGGTATTGCTAATTGGAGAAATCTATATGTTAAGATTGGCTAGAGCCATTTGACGGATTTGTAGAGCATTACATCTAGAATTGTCAGCTCGACATTTCTATGTAGGAATTGGAGACTAATCACCAAGGAAACAATAAGACTTTTGTTGTCTACATAGCTCGATGGAGGGAAAAGGTAGTTCAGATGGTTGATCGCCCTAGTGAAAAGGATCAGGTTGTATGATTATGAAAAGGGCATTACCAATATTTGAGGAGAAGTTGGTAGCAGTACCAATGAAGACTTTTGAAGATCTTTATAAATTAAGGATCCAAATTAAAGATTTAGAAGTTGGGAATAAGAAGAACTTCCCAAGGAAACATCATGGAGGGGCCAATTTTAATCAATCTGGTGGATTACCCACAAAAAATTAATGTCACTATGAATGTTTTTGTCAAACTTCTTACTCAGTCAATGCTTTTACATTTGGCACTAAGACCACAACCAAATCCATTTCCAACCTCCTATAATGCAAAGAAGTTTTGTGAATTTCACCCAGCATCAAGAAATCATACTGATAGATGTTTTTTACTATGCCATGAGGTCTACGATGTTATCAACTATGAGAGAGTTCCTGATCTTAAAAAAGGGTAACCGAGTACAAGAAGGAACCCACTCCTGAATTACAAAAATGTGTCACTTCTTAGACCGACCTTTATGATTGGTTCTGACATGATAGAGGATAAGGTGATGAAATCTTTTAGAAAGGAAGGGAAGACTCTTAGTAGATGGTTTTCTAGCTTAAAAAGATGACAAAAAAGCAAGAGGTCACAAGACGAGGGACCCCATATCAACTTGGGAAAACATGAATTCATGAAAATTTGAGACCGAGGAGGACTTAGAAGTCAATGCCAAGGAATGAGACTTGGAATGGGAGGAAGTTGAAAAGGAAGCTTGTAAAGATTCAAGCATAAATGATAAGAAGCCTCAACATATATCTCTTTTAATTGTATAGATATTCATTAAAGGAAAGGGTTTTATTCCCATTACAATTAAGGGATATGATGACCCTTAGATTGGCAATACAAGGCCAGAGTATGTTGTAGTTAGTGACAAGGAAGATGAGAAGAAAGAAGAGAAAAGGGAGATTAAAAGGGAAAGTGAACAAAAGTGTGAGAAGAGGATAGTATTTGAGAATAAGGTGCTTAGAACTAGGACGGATAAGGTAGAAAATCTATTGGTGATTTGGGATGAAGAAACGATTTGCAACTTTTGGGATGGTTTTAGTGATAATGAGGGAGAAAAAAGTCATTTTCAAGATGATATAGATAATGGAGGGGAGGAGACAAATAATTTCTAGGATAGTTTTAGTGGAGAAGAGGAGGTGACAGAGAAGAAAAAGAGGAATAAAAAGATTCTAGATAACTTCTGGGATGACTTTAGCGATGAAAAAATGGAGAAGATTAGGGGTAAGAATACTTCTAGTGCAATAGAAGATGAAAGTTCTGCTAAGAACTTGGTACCTTTTAAGATTTTGGATAAGTTTGGGATTGGGAAAGAGGACTTAGAAACTTCCCATGTGATGATTCGGGCTTATGATGGCTCTTGTAGATAAGCGATTGGGACCTTTTAGGCCTTAGTTAAAACATGGCCTATTGAAACTATTGTGGAATTCATTGTGCTGGTGATGCATTTGAAACTAGCAAGTATACTAGTCGCACAAGTAATAAAGTGATAAGTAAGATATCATTCCCACGAGGATTGATTCTAATTGATTTTGTTATTTCCAGTAACAATTAACTAAATGGGGGGTTTTGTTGGTTGATTAACTAGATGAAAAACTGAATACGACGGTAATTAATGAATAACAAAACAATGAAAGTTAATTTGAAATGAAATTAATCAATGAGAGAAATCTGGTTAAGGGATCATTCTCCACCACAAGATATGGATTTGCGAATTAATTGTAGAATTGTCATCCAATTACACCATTGAAATTATCAACCGTAGATAACAACAAGCTCTGTTATCCCAATCTTTCCTTACTTTGTTGTTAAATAAAACAGGCTCTTTATTTAATCTCTATCCATTAAACAACCTAGAACAAGCTCTCTAAATTTAATTCAATGGATGCATTACGATAAGAAAGATAGGTTGATCTAAGCAATAAACACACAAGCTCGGATTATTTAACTTAGGTTGTATTCTCCAATTGCAATCTCTGATCACAATTTTGCTACTAAGGATTAGAAATTCAAGACAATTACGGATCAAGATTTCTACTCTAGCAATAGACAACAACTAGATTATATTCAGTTGGCCATTCCTAATACAATCAGCAAGCAATCATAAGCATTAGATATGGGAAAATACAAGCAACTTCAATTAGAGAATCGGATAACAACTTCTTGCACAATCAACTCACAAAAACCATATCAAGGGCTTTGAAATCACCCTCAACCAATTCAGATTCAGTTAACATGTTCAAAAACGTAATAAATACAATACAACATGGAGACATTCCAGAAAATGAAAGGGAAGGGATAAACTTAGCAAATTTGATGAAAATCTCTTAGGATTGTAGTTTTTCCTCTTCCAAGCCTTCTTTCTCCTTCAAGAACTCCAGGAGATGAGAGAAATCCAGAGATGCAGCCTCCCAATCGTTTCCCCCTCTTCCAGTTACTCAAATAAAACCCTAAAATGTGTTTATATACTCTGCTACAGTAACCTGCTAGAGTGTCCCATATTATACATGCTACAGTGATTTGTTGAATTACATTTCTACACTTTTCACACTGTTTTGATTATAACTTTCGGTACACTGAATATATTTATGAACCGTAAATTTCTCTAGAAAATAGACTTCGAGAGCTTTCCAACGGTATATAACAGGTTATCCGGTTCATTGTATATCAATACAATTAAATCCGAGAAGATGACTACAAGGAAAAAGGTTTTTTGTGTCGGCCGAAAACTGACACATATCTAAATACATGTCGATTTTTGCGCGACACGTATGGCCCTGACACGTATTCTATATGTGTCACTTGGTCAAACCGACACAGATATACGTGTCGGTTAAAAACTGACATGTATCAATAAATATGTGTCACATAATAACGAATTTTATGAAATATGTGTCAGTCATTAAGTGACACATATCTTGTGTCGGTTAAAAAGCGACACAAAAATAAAAAAAAATGTGTCTGTCAATAAGTGACACATATGTTGTGTCATTTTTTGACCGACACATATTTACTACAGACGCATATGTGTCATTCATCGACCGACATATAAATCATACTAAGGGACACATATTCCCTATTTTTTTGTAAACATTATGTGTCGGTTTTTGGCCGACACTATGATTTAAAAATACTTTTTACGTGTCATACCCTGACCGACATATATTTCAAATTAAGTGACACATATTCTTCAATTGCATTTACCATATGTGTCGGTTCTCGACCGACATATACATCTTTACTAAGTGACACAAATAAGCATACAAGAAATCAAATAAGCAATAATACATAAAACTCAACAGAGCAACTAAGATTTGTAGTAAAAGTATATAAAATGGCATATGTGACAATGCAATTATCAGTGCAACTCATTAAACATAACAAAAAGAGAAAAATAGCACAGTTTATGCAGTCTTCATACAGTTTATGCAAGTCAACAAAAATCTGTGCAAAGCAAGCAATTTCATACAAAATATAGCAACCAAGTAGCTACACTCAGATATTTCAAGTTTTCCAATTTTTTCACTGTCCACAATAACATTAAACCTACATATATTAACATTGATTCTTGCCTACTGTTTCAATAGCCCGAATGTTTTCCCAGTTTTCTACATTATCTAAGAAATAACTCAATGAGAATCAAGGAAGAGGGCCTGTAATACAGCTCCACATAGGCTGGCACCACTTTGCGTTGCAAGAAATGTCTATAGATAATAAAAAAATATATCAATAAACGCAGACAGCCAAGACAGATTGCCACAAAGCAGGGTCATGGCAGGGGTCGTCTGGATATGGTATTACTGCTAAGCAAATTCACATGAACCAGTCACTCTCAAGATGCACTTCAGCAATTGATATTTCAACACATTAAGCTAAAGCCAAAAATTATTGAGAAAGCAAGTGCACACTAGTTGTAAGCTCACTTATAAATTCAGAAGCTTGAATTTCTTCAACCATACACATGCCAGAAAAGCAAGACAACTGATTTTCAGAGTTCCTGAAAAATCTGCTTCCTTTCAAACTGAGGGCAGATTGCACTTAACAGACACATTTTGCAATCTCAGGCACTGCAACTGATTTAGAGAAATTTAGCTTCCAAGATCATGCTAAAAAAGTATTGACACAAAAAATTTGATAACACAGCAACAGTTTTTGGTACAACCTAGTCATACAATCTAATAACTCTTCCATCTTCTCCTTCTCTTCCTCCTAAGCATCAATTTAGAAGGAATAAATTAATACTTTGGTTGGTATAAAACAAACTTTCCAGTGAACAAGCTATTGAATTACCTAACTATCCATTTTACAAGTTGTAATACCGGCAAAAAATGCATACAGCAAACACTCATCAAAACTACAAGACAAACTTTTCTACCGCAACAATGGCTATTACTTTACCCAATCCCTTTTCCAATTTATTCAAGGCTGTAGCAAACAAACATGCATTTCCGAAACAAGCAAACAAGTGTTGTTCGATGACAACACTTCATTGATTCAAACAGGTTCTGGGCAAAACCAAACGTGCTAAAAAAGTTTTGACACAAAAAATTTGATAACACAGCAACAGTTTTTGGTACAACCTGGTCATACAATCTAATAACTCTTCCATCTTCTCCTTCTCTTCCTCCTAAGCATCAATTTAGAAGGAATAAATTAATACTTTGGTTGGTATAAAACAAACTTTCCAGTGAACAAGCTATTGAATTACCTAACTATCCATTTTACAAGTTGTAATACCGGCAAAAAATGTATACAGCAAACACTCATCAAAACTACAAGACAAAATTTTCTACCGCAACAATGGCTAGTACTTTACCTAATCCCTTTTCCAATTTATTCAAGGCTATAGCAAACAAACATGCATTTCCGAAACAAGCAAACAAGTGTTGTTCGATGACAACACTTCATTGACTCAAACAGGTTCTGGGCAAAACCAAATTAAGGTTAAAAACAGATCAATCAGTAATCTTACACCACCCTAACAATGGCATAACAAATGAAGCCTAACTACAACTACATTTCACTGCCAGTTCTTTCCGATGATCCCACATCGAAATAATTCACAATCAAACAATTGAATTCTTGCCACTCTGATCAGAAGAACGAACAATAAAGCAAAACCATCAAACCCAATTGACAACATTCACAACCCATATCAAAATTCGCATCTAAAATTCACGATTAGATCCGAAGGAATGAGAGCAATTAAAATGAGATTGCACAAAATGAGTGTAGCCAAAGTACTTTCATAAGAAAGAATATTCAAGATAAAAGAGTTCAACATAGTACCGACTAGGTAGGCCGGGATACATGGTACTCCCTGCACTTAAAACTATGTGCTGGTATAGCTGCAAAGATAAAATCAAAATTCCAATAGATTAGAGTTTACATGCATACAAAATGGACAGAAACTACAATAAGGTATTCGATCCATATTTATCCAATCCACCAAAAAGGGCAAAAAGTTATTATTATGTTAATACAAAGTTTATAATTTCTGGAAAAAAGGAAAAGAAAAGAACCGTAAGAGTTTGCTAGTCAATCACATTATTGATGAACAAACATCTCAATCTCATATCATTCATCAAGACCATCTATTTTGTTCATCATATTAGTGAAAGAATAAGTTCATTGAAGTTAATAAATAACCACCACAACTAAATGCTTAATTTGATAAGTAAAATAATAAAAAACCATTTGATTAATCACAACAATTTCTAACATTTGTAGCCAAAGAATAATTTAATTCCAGTTGTTAAGTAATCTACTTGATCTGATAGCCTATGTCAATAGGTTACAGCCCAACCGGTAGTATTTAGGCTATTGTACACCTCTACATGTTCCTCGTCGATCTAAAGCTTAAAGAAAAAGGTGAAACACTGCCAGTATTGGCAAACTTCCAAATCATACAGAAAAAGAGAACAATATGTATATAATGTTAGAAATATAGTAGCAAACCAGCAGCATTATTTGCACAAAGAAAACAAATTATATACATCCTTACCATAATCCATGTTTCAAGATATAGTACAAATGCAAATAAAAGCACAAGATTTTACAAACAGTCATAGTACCATCATGCGGTTGTCAATATCCATTTCCTGAATGCAGCGAAAAACCATATCAGCCATTCCATCACCTTCAACATCAATAAGTTCCTGAAATAAGAAAGTATTCTTACGATCCACAAGCTTAAACTCACTATATTTTTGTCATTCCAAGCAAAGCATACCATCTATTTCGAATAAGCTTCACTATTAATCTTTCCTCATCAAAAACCCCACAAATGCCAGTAGGCAAGAATCAATGTTCTGTTTCAGCACTACCAACAGCAACCTTGGCATCACCTGGCTGGTCTTCAAGGCATTTCTCCATAGTGAAATGTGGATTCAGCAAATGCAAAAAAGAGAGAGAAGATGCAAAGAGAATAAAAGACTTCAATAAATAGTGCAGCCAGTAACTTAACACTCAAAAGTCCATGACAAGAAGTAAGAGTTTGAGAATATAAGCACCTTTACAGCATTCTCTTTTTCACTCCTGAGAGTGCGTCAACTCTCGCAGATAAAGTTTTTACTTCCCCACCCATGCTGGCTTCCTTTTCAGCGGTCAAGCTTGACATTTGCTTTTCCATTTCCTGTATTTCCAGCTGTGTCCGTTCTGTACTTATTCACAATAATTCAACCTTCAAAAGAATAGAAGGAAGCAGAAAAAACAATGAAGTAACATTAAAGTTTTTGAATGAATTGTAAATAGAAATAACTCCATTAGTTACTTCAATAATTAGATTAATCAAACAAGTTGTCATCTCCCAAAACAAAAACATCAAATATTCACAAAACCTCTATCAACATTCTGACCAAATATTGTTTTAACAATTCCAAATCTGCTATATAACAAAATGTGTGAATTCCTACTCTCCTTCCCTCTATTGACTGTAGTCAGCAAGCTATATAAATTCATCCCAAAAAATTGTCAGTGTTACTTGTCTATTGCTCTACAACTTTTTCATCCTGCAAATATTTTGATTCAATCAAGTTAGAACATATTGAATATTCAATCTACACTGATAAGCACATATTCATTAAAACATTTTCCAACCTGATTTCTTTATCTTCCTTTCTCCTTATACCAGTCTCTCACAATCTTGGATACAAAAACAGCCCATTCTGATCTCACCTCATTCATCTCCTCCATGGTATAACTTTCCTTGCTGTTGAACTGAGATTACAATAAAATTTAGGTGTTAAGTACACCAATAAAATCAACATATAAGGATGAAGGGATTTATAATTATGAATATCTTACCTTCTCACAAATGACATTGGGCTCTTCAATAATTGCCTTCATATATTTGAGCACATAATACCCACATTCCTTATGTCCTGGCTGTCTCGGTGGCTGCACTCGTAAAATAGACATATTTGATACAGTACAACTTCATTATCATATTTAAATAATCGTTGCTCAATTTTGAAATTGAAATTCAAACTTACCTTGACGTTTATCCACCAGTTGCTCCTTTTCCTTTTCAATTCAGTAGCTGACTTCCATAGTATTACCCCTCTAGCAAAATAGGTAGAAAATACATAATATATGTTACTTATGCAATGATTAAACCCGGCACCAAATACCATACAAGAATTGACACAACTTACCATTTCACGACCTCCATTATGTCTTCTTTGGCTTTTGTATGCATGGAATCAAGGTAGAAGACTTCACATGAGGCCATATTAATGACAATCAATGTCCAATGGTATCTAACAACCAGGTTTTCAACAACATAGTAAGTAACTTTGAAGAATAAGCAACGTAAAAAAAAATGTGATAAGTTTTGTTTAATCCAGAAAACATACCCTGGGTTGTAAGGAATGAACACGTAGTTCCTATCCTCCAACCGTTTGAGCTTTTTAGCCAATGATTGAGATGTCGCCAGACGCATTTTGGCTTTTGCTATTGCACCTCCTACTATGGTTGTGGGGTTTACATACCCAAACTTTACTGGACCAGAGTCAAGTTGAAATTTTTGAAAGAGATAACTACAAGTAGAAAAAGACAAATGAACTGGCAGTGTTAAATGCTAAAAATGATTAACAAAATTTAATGTTGTTAAAGACAACTTAGCTTAAAAAATGAAACAAATGAAATAGATACCTGCTATACAAAGATATGCAGTTTTGTGACAGTTCCTCAAAGTTGACAACATGTCTACAATCTTCACGATTCAGATATATAGACACAGAGTACCCAAATAAACCTTCATCGAACTGGATCTTGACATAGTCAGTATCATCTACCATCAAAGATTCTACTATAACCTCAAACATGTCAATAGAATCAGGATTATCAATTTGATGCTTCTCAGATTGTAGCGCTTTCAACTCCCTCTTCGCGCCTTTCTTATTATAACTTTTTTGTTCATCGGATGGGGACTACATAAAAACAAAAGGTGTAACAAACTGTTCAGTAGCACACACTAGTACATGGCAAAACATAAAAAATTGCATGCTAAGTTTTTATCCTACCTCTTCAAAGACAAGCTGTCTTGGCCAATTCACATGCTGTCCTACAACATCAAGTACGGTGATAACAGCCCCTTGTTCATCTGCTCCACACCAGGGGACAATGGCTTCACCATCCATAATCACTTCAACTGACACACGCCTGGTTGCCTTATTATTGTCATCTTTTTCGTAGGCAGAACATGATGCAACAACTACAGTTTCTGAACCCCTTATAATCGCTAAATTACACGCTACCTAATCAACATAATATTGTAAATAGAATATGTTATTGTACATGTAAACAGTTGAATAATCAAAACCTGATGAATTTAATATAAGTTACTTACCGCTGATGACAAGTCCTCCTCAACCTCCTCAGGGCCAGAAGTTTCCATATCCTTTAACTTCAATTTTTTCTTAACATTCATGTTGGCAGTTGATGGTTTTTCAGCCACTGCATCATATTCATCTTTGGCTTCCACTAGCCCTTGCTCACCCTCATTTTGGGGCACTGGAATTGTATTACTGGAGTTTCCAGACTTCACTTCATTCAATTGTGCTCTTAGCTGGCTATGATGTCATCTTTCTCTGCTAACTGTCTCATAACATCCTGAATACGTCTCTTTTCTTTGTAACCACCTCTGAAATATGCAGTTGGTGTCACATATTTCCCCACCCCCCTAACTCGACCACTATGCTCCTCAGTTCCCAATGCCCTAGCTAGAATGTCTTGTCTATCAGTAGGGTCGATGACTTGCGATTCTGCTTGCTTTTGGATCTCCTCCTACAACAATTATAAGTTAGTCACAACAATACACAACTTATATGCTAATAACAAGCATTTGTATAATGTAAATTTTTTGGTTCAATTTGTTTACTTACAATTTTCTCAATCACAGGAAGAACATTTGGATGGTAATCACCGGTCTTCCTTTTCCTACCTCTTATCCATAACTCTGAACGGTCTATTGCTGTATCATAATTCCCCGTTTCTTTGCACTACCAGGCAAAAAAAATATGAAACAGTTACCATGGAAACCATAAAATCAAATTTGATTAATGAAAAATGTAAGCCTAAATAAATTACCAAGGTAGCCTTTCCTTCCTGTCGTATGATCATATCTATTTTCTCGTCTCCTGGCCTGTTGTCTGCCTCTCCATTCCTTCAAGCACAAACATCTATTTATATTAAATAACATCAACATTTGGATTAAATAAAAACAGGTAAACTGAAGACAAGGCTGGTATACTCTATCTCTTCTATAATATTAATTCATTATTCAAACTAACAATGAAGCATAAAATGTAGGAATTTAAAGTCATAATTGCATCAACTATAAATGGAAAAATCCTAACAAGGCTTATACAGTTAACACCTTCCATTCATTTGCGAACCGGCTTCGAACGAATTTCTCCCAAACTTCATCGCTAATAAAATTGTATTCATCTGGCTTATTTGCTAGGGCATCTTTAATACTCGCACATTTCAACACCCGTTCTGAAGTTAAAACAGTCTTAAACTGCCGCCATGCCCTTGAAGCTTGTTTCATGACATAATCTTTGTGGACTGGATCAACATCGTAGTGGTTCTGGAATTTAAAATGGAAAAAAGACGAATTACGGATTCCAGCATAACTATTATATAAAAAAACAACACTTATATAACCAAAAATAAAGATAATTTTCATACCAAAACCGATTCCCATATTCTATCTTTTGTCCCTTGATCCACGAGTCTCCAGTCATTTACTAGTATTGAGGTTGCATTGCGTGCTTCGAGACCAATGGTTGAAATAAAGTTGTCTGAAATAGGCCCTTCTTCTGGCGTATTGTACTCATTAAATTGAATTGTAATTCTTTCTTCATTAGGAGCTCTATTTCTCTTGACATTCTTGCAAATTCCTCTTGTTCTACGAGAAGTTGTTGAACCACCCTCAGTTTGATCATTACTGGACTGTTTTCCTCCACTCATTGTTACAACCTGCACAAAAAAATAAACTGTCAAACAGCCACTTAAATACTTCCAAGTTATACAACATAGCATGGAATATAAGAGAAACACAAATATATGGTGATGTAACATGACTAAGCAAAACAACTGAAACATTAATCAGCACTACCACAATCTCAATTGTATTCCTCCATGGTTCAATTATCAACCCAAACACCCTCGCAATTATCACGAACGTAGTTGATATCATCATCATCAACTGTATCAAATGATTCAAAATTAGGTAAAACATTTACGAATGGATGATGATCAACCAAACTAGGTATTTGGTCATGAATTCTATCGATTTTGTATGATTTGTCATTGGTAAATTGTACCACCGACCATCTACCATCACTTGGGTCTGTAACATAAAACACTTGCTTTGCTTGTGCAGCAAGGATGAAGGGATCTGACTTGTGGCCAATACGAGTAAGATCCACCAATGTCACACCCAAGTCATCCACTCTCACGCCCCCGTTGCTCTCCACCCAATCACACTTAAAAATTGGCACAGTTAGTATATGATAATCAAGAACCCAAATCTCTCTTATAACTCCATAGAAAAGTAAGTCTCCCGTAATTGGATTTTTGTCTTTTGAACCTGCAACCTGCATTGTTGTTGCCTTAACACTAACTCCACTATTTTGATGGACTTTATCATCTCCATGATCTCTCGTATGGAAGTGGCAGTTGTTGATGATATAGCCTGAATATCTTGTGACATATGAACGAGGCCCTGGAGCTAACCATTTCAACGTAGAAGACATGGGCTCATCATTATTTATTGAATTCGAAACCTAGTAAGAAATAAATATTATGTTAAATGAAATGCTAATATGTTAATGAAGCTATATACACAAGACAATGCAAATAAAGAATACAAGTTACCTTATCTTTAAACCATTGGATAAAGCTACGATTGTGTTGGGTTTGCAACCACTTAGCATTTTTGGCTTGCCTTGGGAAACGATTCTTTAACACTTGCATGTGCTCGCTAAGTTGCCAAAACAAAAGAGATAAATTATCATTAGTGATGATTTGAACCTCACGAAAAGCCCAACGATGGAACAAAGTAAGAGAGAGAGAGAGGGAGAGACTAACTCAATGTAAGGTTGCACTTCCTCTGTGTTTTCCAACACATATAGATGAGCTTGCTCCCACTCTTCAGCGGTGATGGAGATCACTCTACCCCCAACCAGGGGACTATCAACTTCATCTACATTAACTTCATTTAAATACTTCCCACTAAATTCAATAGCTTCTGTTGCAATATAACACTCTGCAATACAACCTTCAGGACGATTTCTATTTCGGACAAACCCTTTTAGAATTTTCATGAAGCGTTCAAAGGGGTACATCCATCTTAAATAAACTGGACCACACAACCTGACTTCTCTAACCAAATGGACCGTTAGATGGACCATTATGTCAAAAAAAGAAGGTGGGAAGTATTTTTCAAGCAAGCACAAGGTAACCATTAGATCACTTTCTATTTGGTTTAACTTAGGCACATCAACAACTTTGCTACAAATATCATTAAAGAACATACAAAACCTTGTAATAGCACATCGAACATGCTTAGGCAAAACTGATCTAATGGCCAAGGGTAAAAGCTGTTGCATAAGGGCGTGACAATCATGAGACTTCAAACCAACAATCTTTAGATCATCCAATGACACAAGATTCTTAAAGTTTGAACAATATCCGAATGGGACTCGAAGGTCATACAAAGTTTGGCAAAAAATTTGCTTCTCTTTCTTACTTAAGGAGTAGCAAGCAGGAGGCAAGTACGCTCGGTTGTTTACAACCTTCAGTTGTAACTCCTTTCGTAAACCCATGTGCACAAGATCCATTCTAGTGTTTAGACTATCTTTTGTTTTCCCAGGAATGTTTAACAATGTGCCATAAATGCTCTCACATACATTCTTTTCAATGTGCATGACATCTAGATTGTGACGAACATATAAATGTTTCCAATACGGGAGAGTAAAGAAAAGGGATTTTTTCTTCCAACACACATTTTCATTGAGTTCAACCTTTTTTCTTTTTTTATCCTTATTCTTCCCCCAAGTGTGTTCTACCCTATCTTATCTTTGTAGTATTTGCTCTCCCGTTAGTGGTCTTGAGGCAAGATCAAATTCTTGATGCACATTGAAAGCCTTTTTCAATTTTCTGAAAGGATGGTTTTTTGGGAGAAATCGCCTATGACCCATGTACACATTTTTCTTCCCATGTTTCAATCTACATGATGATGTTCCTTCCTCACATATTGGACAAGCATAATAACCTTTTACTGAGTAACCAGAGAGATTGCCATAAGCAGGTAAGTCATTAATTGTCCATAACAATACTGCTCGAAGGTTAAACATTTCTTGCTTATAGGCATCATACACTTGAACACCTTCTTCCCAAAGCAACTTCAAGTCATCAATTAAAGGAGCCAAATAAACATCAATGTCATTTCCTGGTTGTCGCGGACCCGATATCAAAAGAGACAACATCATGAATCGCTTTTGCATGCATAACCATGGAGGAAGATTATACGTAACCATTACCGCAGGCCAACAACTATAGGTACTACTTAGGCTACTATGTGGATTAAACCCATCAGCTGATATAGCTAATCGCAGATTTCTATGTTCAGCACTAAAATCAGGCCATATACGGTCAACCAATTTCCAAGCAGGGGTGTCTGCTGGGTGTCTAAGTTTACCATCATTAACTCTACCCTTGGCATGCCATGTAAGCTTTTGGGCAATTTCAGAAGATTGAAATAACCTCTTAAATCTTAGAATGAGAGGAAAGTACCACACAACTTTTGCTGGAATGCCTTTCTTAGGTTTAGATGTTTTACGTGTCACTTTCCATCTCGACAAGCGACATGTAGGACAACTTGATTCGGATGCATACTCTTTTCTATATAAAATGCAATCATTAGGGCATGCATGTATTTTTTCGTAAGACAAACCTAAAGAAACCATGGTTTCCTTAGCTTCGTACATGGATGTAGGCATCTCATTATTGGGTGGTAACATATCGGATAGGAGGTCAAGTAACTCGGAGAAACTTTTGTCAGACCAACCATATTTTCCTTTAATGTTGTATAGTTTCATTAAGGCAGAAAGTTTTGTGTGTGATGTGCATCCTGGGTACAAGGGATTCTCAGCATCTTCAAGTAACTTATCAAAACATTTAAGGTCATCCTCATTATATTTGAATGCATCATTGACTATATCAAATGTAGCGTATGGATGATTGTCTTCAGAACATTCAGCAAATGATGAGTTTATGGTTTTGGGTGGATTAACCGAAGTTGGCTCTCCATGCCAAATCCAAGTGTCATACTTAGTGTCAAACCCTTTCGTAAATAAATGGGCTCTAATTTCCTCTTGGGTGTGGAAGGCAAAACATTGACAGGATTTGCAAGGGCATTTCATAAGGTTTGAGTTGTTACAGTGTGTAGTTGCAAACTGTAAGAATTTATCAACCCCATCCGAATGCTCCTTAGACAATCTATCTTTCCAAATCCAAGATTTATCCATCTAGTGAATTATTGAAAAAACCTGTTCATATAAGATTCACTTTAGTAATCTTAGACAACGTTCAAGTTAATATTTAATCGAAGGATTTAGCTTTAAAAATTTGAATAGGTTATTTATTATCTTCAAAGTACGTGGCGTTGTTTACACCTCAGTATAGACCAGTATAGTGCCTATTCAGGTTCACCACTGGAATATATGTCAAGGTTTCCAGCCGACATACTTTTGAAGAATAACCTGAATGTTTTTCCCCATTTTTTGGAAATGTGCAATATGTACGTGGTCTAATTTCTATTAAAGGTACTAAAAGTTAATATCTAATAAGAGGATTTAGCTTTAAAATATGAAAAAATGTGATATTAATTATTATAAAACAAGCAAGCGACAAATAGTAGACAAGCATCACAATGAAGCATGCATATAATCCATTAATAGGTTATTTATTATCTTCAAAGTACAAGACGTTGTTTACACCTCAGTACAGACCAGTATAGTGCCTATTCAGGTTCACCACTGGAGTATATGTCGAGGTTTCCAGCCGATATACTTTCGAAGAATAACCTGAATGTTTTTCCCCATTTTTTGGAAATGTGCAATATGTACGTGGTCTAATTTCTATAAAAGTTACTAAAAGTTAATATCTAATAAGAGGATTTAGCTTTAAAATATGACAAAAATGTGATATTAATTATTATGAAACAGGCAAGCGACAAATAGTAGACAAGCATCACAATGAAGCATGCATATAATCCATGAATAGGTTATTTATTATCTTCAAAGTACGTGGCATTGTTTACACCTCAGTACAGACCAGTATAGTGCCTATTCAGGTTCACCACTGGAATATATGTCGAGGTTTTCAGCCGATATACTTTCGAAGAATAACCTGAATGTTTTTCCCCATTTTTTGGAAATGTGCAATATGTACGTGGTCTAATTTCTATAAAAGGTACTAAAAGTTAATATCTAATAAGAGGATTTAGCTTTAAAATATGAAAAAAATGTGATATTAATTATTATGAAACAAGCAAGCGACAAATAGTAGACAAGCATCACAATGAAGCATGCATATAATCCATGAAATCATTCACCACAAATTCTTCCTCAGCAATTCAATTATTAAAAGATATTATTTCTGCAAAAGTATCACCTATAATCAGTTTGAAGTTAAATTATTTCTATCAAGTGCTGTATAGAAAACAATTAATCATATAAATAATTAGGCATTTCTTCGAAAAAGTCAATGTACCTCAAATTGATGCCCAATGTCAACCAATTGCAAGCTGTAATTACCTGTAGAATGAAATTTAATCAATCTAGAATTAATATATAGACACTGAAAATGGACTATAGAAAAAGAAATTTGAAACAAGAATTGTAATGGTTGATCTTGAAGTGAAATCCTATTGTGATGAACAAATTCTGCCACTGACAGTTAGTGTTACAACCGTAATAACTACAATTCAATTGTGTAAGTTCTATAGTGTGTTAAAGCATTTTCATATTTTCAGGATTAGAAGTCTTTGCCATGCAGTCTAACATTTACGTAATCATCACTCATTTCGTTTAAAGCATGCAAGATTCTTTGAGAGTTGAATATTACCTGCCCTTAACACTTATGCTGTCTACAAGATTGAGAGTAGATTGAGAGTTGTAACCTGAAATAAAATAAGAAGATAAGAAAACAGAGGAAAAGATGAACATTGTTGCAACCAAGGTAAAGAGTAAAAGCACTTAGCAAGGTCTTACTTCGAAACGGTATGATCAGAGGAAGACAAAGAAAAATGGGTGGAGAATTGGAAAAGAGAGTGGACAGCAAGGACCATCACTACAGGCAACTAACATGATGTGGAGTTGTCACAATAACATGCAGATAAAAAAGGTGGGGCAAATTAAGTTTCTCAACAGGAGCAAATCCCATGATATTGACAGACCCAACAACGATGGATCTATGCACAACTATAGTTAGAGAGAGAGAGAGAGAGAGAGGGTGAGTGTGTAAGCCAATTACGACAAACACAGTTCCATCCTCTTATTTATCCACTAAAAGATCTCTTACTTTCCTCTTGTCTGTACCATTATTTGTTGGTGGGTAAATGTAAATAATATATGCTTATTTGAAGTGTTCACTTAGTATATCTAGGACAGGTCATCTGATTATCCTTGTCCATTTAAGATTGAGAAATGTTTTAAATGACCTAAATCAGACTTAACAATTAGTGAAGAAAAACCTGAACCTAACAAATGCCCATGTGGTAGCTAACTATCCCCACAACCCAATGACTGAACCGCTCCAAGATTACCAATTTAGTGGGGCAAACACAAAATAAAAAATTCTCAGTTTAAACATGCACTTACATAGAGAACAATCTTCAGTAGAGATGCGCTGTTAACCAATAGTGTTTGGCTGAGTCCTGATAGCGTAGCTATATTGGGGTAACTGGCAAGCAATGGTATGGTGATAACCTTCATATGAAATGATTGGGAAGTTAAAACAACAGCCATAACAAATACAGAAAAAACATATTAATTTATAAGAGATAGGTGAAAAGACATACAGATCCTATGCGAGAAACAATGATGGGCCCGAAATTCCTCTCTAGGATTGGGTAGAAAAGTAGCTAAAAGACTCGCAGTCCAAATCCTAATAGTTTGCAGGCCAAGCCACCAAAAAAAAAAACACAAAGAATTTAGTGATTCATTGTGCTCATCAAGCATATTATATTTACATGTGTATGAAACAGCAAGTATCAGAAAATGATATGACTTGCTAAATTATTTTTGAATGCATACTTGTCCAATTTATATGCTATATCAGGTATTTGAGTTTTCTGGTTAGATTGAAGAATTTATCAGGAGACCATTGTGAAGAGAGATGTCTTACTGCTGAACAGAGTCCCCTTCTTTGCTTGTTTCTGATCACCAATTCCTAAGCAATTTCATTATATTCCTTTCCCCTATCCATTTTATTTTTGTTTAGGCACTGTTCTCCTCTTTAATATTTTTCACTAGTGTACTGATTGGTTCTTTTAGATGAATTACTGATTCACTATGTTTTTAACATTTTTTGAATAGTGACATATAAACAAAAAATTAAAAAACAAAATCTATTTTCTGACTTTGTCTCCAATTGATAGTGTCTATCTTAATGAGTGACAGGTTTGATGGTCGGTGAATTTATCAAAGACCTGCTAGTCTCCATTGACCTTAAAAAGAATAGAAGTATATATAATATTAAAAACAAGTTCTAAAAATAAAAATATAAAAAAAGAAGGATAAACAACGGTTACATTGAAAGATAGGCATTTTAGACACAAAGATGACAAATCTCTTGCGCTTGAGTGCTTCCATGTATCATACTTTTGTACATATTAATTAGAAGAATTATAGATATGGAGAGAATCATCATGATGATATGATAAATATTGTCAAGAAACATACAAGAAGACCTAATCTTCATAATTGTTTTATCATCTATGGATTTTCTTGCAAACAAGCACTTGATACTAGTTGAGTATTACTCATTTCTATATGCATTTCACAGGTCTATCATTTTGAAATTTTCATGTCCAACATACATTCGCATTTGAGACACTACACTCAAGTCCATATTAATAGAAGAACGGCTAAAAAATACTCAATTGAGAACCTAAGCAACATACTGCAGACATCTCTCCCTCTTTCTATGAGTACTCAAAATTTCGTTTGGATCTACAGACTTAACCTACTCCTATGCTGAGGAAACATAACACAGATTGAATTCCCAATTGGTGAAATAATTACACTCAAAGAAATTAAAAAAATAAATAAATAAAATAGAGCAAAGGAAGTTTTCATTGCCATATTGTTTACATTGCCATATTGCCATATCATTTAAAACATTTCTCAATCTTAAATGGTCGAGGACTTAAATCACATTAGAAATGGGGGGCAGAGACAATCCAGATTTATTTTGGTTTTGGATCTTTTAAAAAAAAGACGGACTCCACAGCAATGACAGCAAAAGTATGTTCTCACAGTAATTGAAACAATATAGATGGTGATTGACAATCTTATTACAAGAAGATGCTTTTTTGATTTAGGGCTGGGCACTATGTATTACAAATCATCCCACTTTTGGATTTTGTTTTTGATGCAGCAAAATATGCTTAACAGAGATTCACTAGTACTACTGCAATCATGTCATAAAACACCAGCATTCCTTCTTCTTTTTCTTTTACTTTTTTTCTTTTTCTTTTTTTTGTATATATGAAAAATCTGTTTAGTGTTGAAGCAAATATCCTACTAACTTTAAGTTCAAGCAAAGATGTCTAATGGTGTAATAAATTCCTAACAAAACAGGTGGGAAGGCCTACATCTCTGCCGAGTGCTCAAAAGCACTTAAAAAGCAAAACTTTTTTCAGGGTCCCTATCCTGGCTATTCCTTTTAAAGAGAATAGATGAGAATATAGTTTGACAAAGTCACATACCGAGAAAGGTAGTAGAGTATCCAAGAGGTAACTGGTACGACTTGGAAGTTTAAAGAGAAAAAAAATAGTGTCCCAACAAGTCATCTCTTATTGAGTGTGTTGTGCCATTATGTCAGTTGGGGTTGGTGGAGAGTGTTGGCTTGCATTTGGACCAAACTAAGAGATTTCTTTGTTTTCTACTATAATAATATATATGAGTTCACTACTCGCCTTCTTTTAAGTAACAGACTTCCATTGCAACTTTCATATAAAGAATATCTACTATCATGATCAAACCTTCTTCAGTTGTTTACTGCCTTAGCAGAATAAGATTCTGTTTTTTCATTCATCATCAAAACCAAAACTATGCCTTGACTGACTAATATAATGCAGCAAGGAAAAGGACTTATTCTTCAGTAAATGCCCATTGGCACTATCCAAATTCATTAACTCACAAAATGATGCACATAAGTATGAAAAAATTTAAAAAGAAAACCATGGCCTTGTGTGCTTTCAACTTCTAAAAATGCGTATTTACCAATGAATTATAAATCAATATCGACCACATGATTTTCAGAACTAATTAAAAAAAAATTGCCACATAATCTTAGTGAATTTTGAAAACAAACAACCCTGAACTTTTCTCGGCAGTATGCAATTTAGAACGTCTAAACTATGTAGTAATGAAAAATAAACAAATCATAAATCAGTAGAAACATAATAACTTGAATTTAAGAATTAAAAAATTTATATATTTGCTTACAAGCTCTATGAATTGAAGGCCTAGTCTGGCAACCTCGATATCAGCAGACCTAACCAAATCAATGAAACCAGGAAGGTAGCCTCTTCCAACAAGGAAAACCAAGTGTTCTTGAATCAATTTTGGCTTTCCATCTCCTTCTGTTAGGCCAACACAAAGGTTGCCCAGTGAATCTTCTATGCTACTTCCTTTCTTATATCAAATGGTGATGTTGAAAGAAGATGAAGTAACAATACCAGAGCCTTACTAGAATATATCAACTGCTTGTGTTCTATGGAACCAGCAGCAATATTAGATAGCACCCAAGCCGCTTCCTGTATATAAAGCAAATCTTCCAGTAAGAATGGTAGTAGAGGAGAATTAGACCCAAAAAAAAAAAAGTAATAATAGTGATAACAACTCACCTTCTTCAAAACCCTGTGCTCACTCTTCGAGCATTTTACAAGAACGTCTATAACTTTCTCTGGAAATGTTATCTACGTTAGAGTTTCACATGTAATATACAGTAAAAATTTCTCAAATTTGCAAGCAGAAAGCAGTTAACTAGCCTGTGATTTCACGTCCAGGAACAAGAATATCAGAAATTGTGTTTGAATCACCAGCCACAAGATTACCCAAACTTCGCAGCACCTAAGTTTATAAATTAACCAGCCAACGAATTAATGGACTTAAAAAAACAAAGTCACATTAAATAATGATTTTAGGCAAGTTTTGCAAATTAATTAACTAAGAGATTTGGACCAAACTAAGCGATTTCTCTGTTTTCTACTATAATAATATATATGAGTTCACTACTCGCCTTCTTTTAAGTAACAGACTTCCATTGCAACTTTCATATAAAGAATATCTACTATCATGATCAAACCTTCTTCAGTTGTTTACTGCCTTAGCAAAATAAGATTCTGTTTTTTCATTCATCATCAAAACCAAAACTATGCCTTGACTGACTAATATAATGCAGCAAGGAAAAGGACTTATTCTTCAGTAAATGCCCATTGGCACTATCCAAATTCATTAACTCACAAAATGATGCACATGAGTATGAAAAAATTTAAAAAGAAAACCATGGCCTTGTGTGCTTTCAACTTCTAAAAATGCGTATTTACCAACGCATTATAAATCAATATCGACCACATGATTTTCAGAATTAATTAAAAAAAACAAATGGTGATGTTATATGCTACTTCCTTTCTTATATCAAATGGTGATGTTGAAAGAAGATGAAGTAACAATACCAGAGCCTCACAGAATATATCAGCTGCTTGTGTTCTATGGAACCAGCAGCAATATTAGATAGCACCCAAGCCGCTTCCTATATATAAAGCAAATCTTCCAGTAAGAATGGTAGTAGAGGAGAATTAGACCCAAAAAAAAGTAATAATAGTGATAACAACTTGTTATAATCTCTGCTCCTTCTCAAACCGCACACAACTCACACACAACTTAGAACACTGAATCAGAGAATGAAGCTAGATTAAGATAGGAATTTCTGGAAATTCTTCAATTCATTAGAATGGATTCCTGATACAAGTGAAGGTGGCAGACTCTTCGAGAGGTCTGCCAGCTCTCCCAAGAGATATGCTACACACAATTCCTGACTGATTTCCCTCCCCCTTCTCTCCCCTATATTTTCTCTAACTAACTTCACTTTTCCCTAAGCAATAACCAACTCACAATAGTCCCATATACATCCGGAAGAGGAACATATGTGAATTCGAGTTCCTCATTAAAGTCTCAAGGTTTAGTGTTACCTCCAGCAGCTGTTTCTGTATCCAGACAACCCAACCAGGCCTCATTTCCTCCATTTAAACGATTGACTGATGCGGAGTTACAAGTGAAAAGAGAGAAAGGGTTATGTTACAGATGTGATGAGAAATTTTCTCCTGGACATAGATGTAGGTTCAGGGAGCTTCATGTAATGGTGGTCCAGGAAGAGGAGGAGGCATGTATAGATGAGGAAATTCACACAAAAGCAAGAACTGAACATAGTTACGCAGTAGGTTGCAGAACTATCTATGAATTCTGTGGTTAGACTCACATCACCAAAGACAATGAAGTTGACAGGAATCATTGGTGGAGAGGAGGTGATTGTGATGATCGATCCAGGAGCCACTCACAACTTTATTTCCAGAACCTTAGTGAGGAGATTGGAACTGCCAGTAGATAGTACAGAGGGGTATGTGGTGCTTTTGGGTATAGGAGACCCTATTAAAGGAGAAGGTATCTGCAGAGGAGTTCTGCTGTCTTTACAGGGAGTTGAGTTAAGGGAGGATTTCCTACCCCTAGATCTTGG
>SNVD02014731.1:0-93515 GCA_013180625.2 Boswellia sacra
TCAAGACAATTACGGATCAAGATTTCTAGTCTAGCAATAGACAACAACCAGATTATATTCAGTTGGCCATTCAAAATACAATCCAGCAAGCAATCATAAGCATTAGATATAGGAAAATACAAGCAACTTCAATTAGAGAATTGGATAACAACTTCTTGCACAACAACTTACAAAAATCATATCAGGGGCTTTGAAATCACCCTCAACCAATTCAGATTCAATTACACATGTTTAAGAACGTGATAAATACAATACAACATGGAGACATTCCAGAAAATGAAAGGGAAGGGAAAAACTTAGCAAATTTGATGTAATTCTCTTTGAATTGTAGTTCTTCCTCTTTCCAAGCTTCCTTTCTCCTTCAAGAACTCCAGGAGATGAAAGAATTCTAGAGCTGCAGCCTCCACCACGTTTCCCCCTCTTCAAGTTATGAAAATAAAACCCTAAAATGTGTTTAAATACTCTGCTACAGTAACCTGCTACAGTGTCCCGTATTATACATGCTACAGTGATTTGTGGAATTACATTTCTATACTTCTCACACTGTTTTGATTACAACTTTTGGTACACTGAATGGATTATAAACCGTAAATTTCTCCAGAAAATAGACTTCGAGAGCTTTCCAACGGTATATAATATATCATCGGGTTCATTGTATATCAATACAATTAAATCCGAGAAGATGGTTGACTAGCAGAGGTGAAAATGAAGGGTTTTACTCCATTTTTGTGCAAGTTGCTCCAAAACTTCTACAAACATCAAAACCACACAAAACCATAAAAATATCAAGGAATATAGCAAAGAAACATGGACAAATTGATATGAAAGTAATACATAAATAGACACCTATCACTGTATAAGGGTTGAAGTGCCCTTTCAAGGGCAAATCTACCCATCTAAGGTCTGAGATGCCCATTCAAGGATGAATGAAACCATCCTTATGATGCTGTAATAAAACACTCCTCAGTGCACCTACCTCTTATGGTTTCGAACACTTTTTGGCACCTACTTTCTAGGGTTGGTTAACACTCTTCAGTGCGCCTATTCCAAGGGCTTCAAACACTCTTTAGTGCACTTACTTCCTACTGTTTTTAATATTCTTTAGTGTACCTCTTTATACGGTTTCCTTCTAATGCATGTCCACTGGGTTAACTTCTATCTTGCACTGCTTTGCGATCTTTAGACCTTATCCTTCACCACTTAGCTGGCTATCCTTCATACCTTACTCAGTCTTCGTAGACTTTTCCTTTATTGGGTTTCATGCCCTTTTTTTGAATATTCTTCATGCTTCTTTGATCTCTTTCGGTCTTTATATTCAACGGGTTTCATGCCCAAGTATTCGTAATTCTACTCTCAATTCCTTCTGGTCTGCTGGGAAGATTCTTGATTTGTCATGTTCCAACATTCTTTATTCTCGACTTCTTATGCATTTGTCATTCTCTTCACCGGGAAGTTCTTCTCACGTTATTGATTCTTTGACTCACTAGGGATTCTTCCATTGTCTTTGCAAGCTCCTACAAAATTTAAACATTTCTTGATAATGTAAAATTTATTCAAAATTTTTTATCTTGTTCAGTGCGTTCTTCAACAAATAGTTTTCTAGTATCTGGAAGAATTCTTCCATGTGATTCTAGTCGAAGATTCTATTGGCTAATGTTACTCTTCTTTCCTTATGAATTGCTAAACTATTGCCATGGCTGGGTGCTTATCACCAATTTTGTTGGAAAATTCCTTTAATGTCTTAAGGTCGATGCAGAGTCTTTTTTTTTTCTCTTTTCTTTTCTCTCTCTTTTTCTCTTTCTTCTTTCTTTTTTCTCTTTCATTTCTTTTTCTTTCTTTTTTCGTCTATTTTCCTTTCTTTTTCTTTCTTTTTTCTTTTTTCTTTTTTCTTCTTTCTTTTATCGATCTGCCCCTTATTAGAGGGACAACCGCTTGGCTATCTGATTGCCACCTAAAGGTTAGTCAATAGCTACCCGGTGGTTTAACTGCCGGCACGGTTAAGGGCTTGAATAAACCCAGTTTGATCTCTCGTTGCTTCATTCACGCGTAACTTCTTCATTCTTTATCCCATTCACTTCTGGTTTTCTTCTATGTTCGTCTCGAATTCCTCTTTCCAATGGCGGGTCATCTAGTCCATCTTGAATTGAATCAAAGTGATCTAGTATGAAAATTGACACTGAAGGGTCTTCCAAAAGACTAAGAGGTGCCTGTTGTTTACGATGTGGCTTCTCACATGATCAGACAGGTATGCGTCCTTCTTCATTCTTCGATTTTTCATTTTCTAGGAAATTTCCAGGTATGTATTCATGTAGAGACTTCTATTTCTTACCTTAGAGCTACCATAAGAACAAGATGTGTGGTTCTTTTTCTAGAACCCATAGTTAGTTTTGAGAGATGGAAAATGAGGCTGTTAGAAGTAGGATTGCTACTACCGGCTTCTATAAGTTTATCACTTGTCTTCCAAATGCTTCTCGATACACTGGTCATCAAACGTTAGCCGCTTTGTGCGAGAGATGGATGGACATGACGCACACATTCCATCTTTCGGTCTGTGAGATGACTATCATGCCTCTCGATATTGCTACTCTGACTAGCCTTCCATGTGGTGGTGAGGTCATTTCTTGTTAACGTCTATATCACAAACTTAAGGAATTAGTAAAACTTGATCTGACAACTTCTTAGGTATGAGGCAAAGGTCAATAATAGTTATAATTCGATACGCTTCCCTGTATGAGCATTACAGGAGGAGATCCAACCTGACTCCAACTGAGGTGGATCAGTATGCACATAGCTTCATCGCGCATCTATTCAACTCGACGCTCTTGGCCAATGCATCGAAGACCAACTTCTTGACTCTTCCTCCTACCCTCTAGGATCTCGACCTAGTAAAGGATTTCGATTGAGGCCGTGCTATTTTTGGCCAGCTGTATTTCAATTTAGATCATAGTTATTGAGGTGTTTCTAAGATTATTGGGTTTGCTCTTCTTCTTAAGGTAACTTATTTCCTTTGCTCTACCTTCGTGTTTTGTCTATATGAATTCCATTTCTGATTCTATCTCATTCATAATAGATGTGAGCATAAGAGCTAGGAGTTCTACCTTCCCCACTCCCCCTTGTGGGGACCTTTCTTTCCCGCAAATGAGGAGGTGGGCTACACATCGTGCAAAGCTTGAAAGGTCTCATAAGCTGGACTTCTTTCATGATTACATTCATACAATGACCTGGGACAAGGTAAAAGGTATTGTAGTCAATATTTTATTTACATCACAATCTTACCATGCTTCTTTATTCTTCACAGATTCGCTTCGAGTGTTGGGGGCTCGAGGAGAATTGGTCAACGACTATGAGGGTCGCCTCTCCATTCAACTATTATCGCATTCTTCTACCTTGCGTGAAAAGCATGATGTGGTATTTAGGTGATCGCATGTGAGATTCGTTGAAGGCCCATCAAGTCTTCTGATTCCTCCTTCACCACCAGTTTTGATGATAGATTCGGCTGATTTGGTCGTGGAGCCAAGGGTGTCAGATTGCACGACCGAGATTCATTTGAACAAAATCAAGTTCCCATTGATGATAACTTCTTACATCGACTAGGTGTAAGCCACCTTTTTACACATTAGACCTGATTGACCTGCTGATGAGACTCCTCATCTGTCTATTATGCCCAACCGCACTGGTAGCTCTTTCACTCATCGAGGGAAGAGATCGAGAGCCTCCTCTTCAGGCACTGGCATATCAGCTTCCTTTTCTACTGCCACTCAATAGCCACATCCACCCCCAGCTCCTTCGGTTGCCCCAGCTATCCCAACCAACCATGTGGTCAGCAACCTCCAAGCTTATCCCTACAATGTCGTCTGCACATCGGATGCTAGTGGACAGATCAACAGTCATGTGATCGCTAAGGATCCGACAATGCCTGTTCCCTTCGTACCACAAGACACCACTTTTGTTGGTCTTCTTACTATATATTCCTTAAGTTTCCTATCATTCTTCAATCAATTATTAATCATAAAATGCAATATGATACAGGTACCATGATCTTCTATAGAACAAGATTTTTGTATGCAGGTCACTTCTCATAGATATGTTTTACAGATGTCATATCAGTATTAGGTAAAGTACCCCTTTATGCTTCATGTATGCATGATTTCTATCTTAATAGTTTTTCTAACTATGTGGTTTTTTTTGTTTGGTTAGACGAGTCGTCGGGAGGTTGCTCGTCTGGAGCAGGAGGTTGAGCGTCTACAGGTTCAGGTTGAGGTTGCTACTTTCTCTTTTGATATTGACAATGATGGCGATGAGTGAGGACCGTCACCACCAGCTTCTTTCACGATTCCTTTTGCTCATTTTGCTTCCATGTATGCACTTCTATGATGTACAATCAAATGTCACTACAAGAAAAAATGTCATATTTGGCGGTCTTTGACCGTCAAATATGTAAATATTTGGCGGTCATAAAAACGACACTAATGGCACCGCCAAATATAGTATATTTGACAATATTTGGCGGTCGATCAAAACGCCAAATATAGTATAAATCATATTTGTCACACAAAAGCGCCAAGTATAACTGCGAATATACTGTAGAAAAAATCACATATTTGTCACTTTTTTTGACAAATTTGGTAAGTTCTAACGGTTAAATTTTTTGAATTGTATCATATTTATCGCTTTTTGCCCGATAAATATCGCTTGCTAACGGTTAAATTTTTAAAATTTCATCATATTTGACGTTTTTTGACCGATAAATATGATTTTATAACGGTAATTTTTTTAAATTTGATCATCATTTCAAGCTGACAAATATTTTTTTAATCTTTATTATATTTGACGCTTTGACCGATAAATATGTTTGAAACAGTGAATTTTTTTTTAGATTTAAAATATTTGACAGATTTTAAACTGATAAATATCATATGGTAACAGTAATTTTTTTTGAATTTGATAATATTTGATGCTTTTGAGGTGATAAATATAATTTAGTTTTGTGATCGATTATTTTTTTGAACTTTTATTATATTTGACACTTTTAAATGATAAATATGGTTTTAAAAAAAATTAAATATGCGAATGTACAATATTTGACGCTTTTTGAACTGATAAATATGGTTGTATAATCGTTTTATTTTTAAATTTCATCATATTAGATGCTTTTAAACGACAGATATGGTTTGAGCTCCTTAAGAAACATATAGTACTAATTTTCGTTATTTTTCTACCCTGTGTGATTCTGTCAACACTCCAATTTGGCATATACAACACACAAATATCTCCTCTTCTAGATTTATCATACACTATTGAAATAAATGATTTGTGTGAGTGTATAATTAAAGGGAGATATAAATGGTTCATTGTAGCAATCATAATAGTAGACATGTCAACAAGCAAATTAAATAGTATCAGAAAAAGAACAACTGAAGCATATTGAAGGACACTTGCAGTTGTTAAACAGCAGCTGTACTTTTCACCCGTTGCTCCTGCATTTCAACACTTACTGCAAAAGTAGAGCAGATTCCAACCCTAAAAATTAGTCTTATGGTACTAGAACCTAAGCTGACAATATTTGACTGTAATTTAAAGCATACCAATCATTCACTTTCAATTATGTCATGACATTTTTAAGGGCATACTTAGGAAGACAAAAGAAACTCTAGCTGTAACTAAATAGTAATACAATATAAGGGCACTCCAACATACCTGCTTCTGAAGGTCACTAATTTCTTTTTGGGCAAGATTATAATCACGTTCATGTCTCCTCAAAGCAGCCTGATGACAAATATAAGAACACAATCCATATAATTAAAGGAAAAGAATTCAATAACAAATGAAATTCAAAAAAAAAAAAAGAAAAGAAAAGAAAAGAAAACAATAGGGTTTCAAAAACCTTCAATTCCTGTATAGTACTATTAAAGAGAAACATATATGTGTGTCAAAGAAACCACTGCAAGAGACAAAACATGTGTTTAAGGATGTCTGTGTGTGTGTGTCTACAAGAACATTAGTAAATGGAAGCGACAGTTTTTCGTATGGGGTGGAAAAGACGTTACAGAACATCAATATCATAAATCCACTTGTGCACTTAAGCAGACATGGTTAAGAAGTTACAGAACTTATGCTAGTTGGTGGTGTTCCAGGAGCATATTCCTAATTGGCACTATTTGTCCTTCCAAGCAAGATTTTGTTATCAATATCATGATAATTGAAATCTAGCATGGTTATCACATACTCAGCAGTTTTTATTGTATGAAGATTCTAGAAATAAGTAGAGACATTAATATCATACAACTCTAACAGCAAAAGGACTCTTCCTAATTTATTAAATTCTACAGTGTCATACCATATTGCAAACTTCAGCAGCTTTGTTGTTGAACAAATTGAAAAGTAAATGAATTTGAGAATCTTGACTCGGATATGTATTAAGAGGTGAGACATTAGTTTCAAAGAAGATGTAGGGAGATGTCTATCCAATCAGATAGATCCACCATATGCTCCATATGACACCAACCATTACAAGTATCAAAATCATATTAATTTCTGAAGATTCATTTCACTTTAGTTACTATTTTGTCATCCTCAGAAAAGGGATAATCAACTATAAAAAAAGTGGTAACTAAAAATAGCTTGTTTTCTGTTTCCCTTCTTTCCAATAATTATGTGCATGTGCTTTAGTTATCCACTACATAGTACAGATCAAACCCTAAAAATGATCATATAATATCACGGTTCCTTTTCCAAGAGCACCCAAACTCACAAGGTATCAAGTGGAATGGAAGAAATCTCCAAAACAAGATTTGTTATATTCAGTTTTATAAGCCACCTAATTGCGAACTTGATGGTTCATTAACAGTCATGCTAGAAATAACTAGACGAAAAGACAAGACAACTTACCACTCTATAAGTGCCATGCTTCACAGCTCTACCAACATGTATGAAGTCAAAGAGAAACTGCAAAGGAACAAACTAGAGTCAGATGTGCCAAAAGACAATGTGCATAATAATCTAAACATTTTTTACTACCTGAAGCTTGTCTGACTTGAGAAAAACGACGACCACGGCGGCTACCATCTGGCATTCTAATAAGAAGGGTTACTGCATTCTCATTATCTACTACTGTTTCCAGAGGAAGCAAGGTTTCTTTTGCAGCTAGCCATCTTTCAAGTCTCTGTCATCAGTGACATCAAAATGGGAAAATCAATGGTCTGGACATGAACTTAAAAAATAAAAAGGCAGCTCCCTCTTGATCAAATAAGACATGAGAGCATTATTATTTCTCATGACAAAATAACTAATTTTTCTCATAACTGCAAACATAAAAAAGTACTGGTATGTGTGAAGTCCACAGACGATCAGCAAAAGATAAAAAGTTAGTTATTTTATAAAAGTTCACATAAATTTTATAAAAGACAAAACCAATGCAATTATCAATCTAAAAGAAGTTAAACCATTCACTCCTTATTCCTGATCACATTTCTGTATCTAATCCAGGAAGGATTATCATGAATCTCTGTATTGAGTTGTAAAAGCTTATCTGGACATGATTCTTACTTCTATAGTTCTGTGCATAGGGGAAGAAGCTATAAATGCCTTCAAATAACAATGAAAATAGTTTTCCAAGCACAAAATGATGAAAAACTGAGGTAAACATAACTCTAACAGATATGCTACCTCTTCATCAAGCAATTTTTTCTGAGATCGATTCATCTTCCTTTGAACTAAGAGTCTCAGATTCCTTTAAAGCATTAGCTTCTTTTTCTCTGTCAGCTATCAAAGACGCCAAATACTCATCATCCTACAAGCAAAATAAGACAATAAAGTCATAGACAGCACAAAATCAGACATCCAATTGATACTGAGAAGTTCCTATCCGCTGTTGTCATAATAACCGCTGCGCCACTGCAGAAGATGATGATTGATGGGAAACTGGGAGGGAATTTGAACCCACATTTCTGTCCGCGCTACTTTGTAGAACAGGTTCATACAACAGGCGATGTGAAGTACCTTGTGGAATTTCACCAAAAAGAGCTTCTTCAAGCCTAACTGCCTCATCAAGCTCTTTGGAAGAAATGCCACCCCACTTGAAAGTCCAGAGAAGGATGGAATCAAATTAATTAATAATAGCAGTAATCCAGTTATCCATTCATAGGAGAGCAAACTAACTTTCCTGTTAAGAAATTACAATACCTTGTTATAAGGAAAAGCATTTTTAGTTTGGTGAGGAGGATGAATAGTATCACATTCAGACATGAAACTAACAGGGGTTCTTGTTTGTGCTCGCACATCTTCAGCATGCTCTAGGACTGATGAATTTCCTGCCTGGAACAAATAGAATAAATGTTGTTAGAAGAAGTCATACAGATATATAACGATGCTGGAAGCTACCATCAGATAGAGGATATCAACAGGCAAGGACATCAATATGATTTGACAAGCAAGAAAGAGCTCATAACTCCCTGCTGCCATTGTTAGTATTCTCGGCCCCTATACCAAAACCATAAACTCCCAGTTCGTGATCCCTATCTGTCACTGCTAGTTCGCGCATGGCTTTCTCTTGCTCTGCTGTCTGAATACAACACATGAGAACCAATGACCATAAAGGTGAGGAAAGCACAAAAAAGTGAAAAACAGTAGGCAATATTTAAATACCTCCAATGACAATGAAATTGCTTGACATAATTCGTCATCTTCTAAGTCAAGTTGCCTATGCATAACTCTACTACCAGATAAATCCTGCATCAAAAAATTGGAAAAAGAAATTGAGAAAGGATAATAGTAAAGGAATTGGCCAAAGTAAATCTAGACAACAATACTTTGCTTTCATTCACTTCGCTCCCCATTTATTTGGCATTTTCTCAGCTGCCAAACAGACCTCACCGACAAAACAACAAAATCAATTAAACAATAAATAAATTAACTGCAGCTAAAATTAAACACCAGAACCACATCCAAGCCAATCCAACACTAAATCTAGACAACAACACTAAGCAAACAGCAAAATTCTTGTAGTGACTTAATTAATGCAATAGCACTGTAGAAATTAACAAGATTGTTTCTGAAATTGCTAGAGCCAACTTGCATACCCCAGAATCCTGAGACCCATGTGGACTGCTAGCAATGTTTAGTCTGAATGCATTTGGATTGCATTCTAAGGTCGCTCCAACAGCCTCCTGCCTAGCAGCCTCATGCTCCACATTATTATGACAATTTACACAATTGCACCCATCACAATAAATTCCAGAGGAAAAACACTCACAGTACCTAATGATTGGGGTACTGAATTCCTTGATCTCAAGAATAAGACCAAGTGGTTCTTACAGGGTTAGAATTGGCTGAAAAAAATTCCCTGAGATTGCAGGATCTAGCTTTCCAAGCAAGATTTGACACATAAAGCTTATAAGGTGTTTCGCCAGGTTGTGGTTCTTCAGCAGGGGGACTTGAGGGACTTGGAGGATGTGGCTTCTTGAATTTCTTTGCAAACTCAACTCTAATAATCCTCCCAGACACTTCCTGAACCACAAAATCATAAATGAAGGTATAAACGTAGCCTGTAAAATTATGAAGCAAATAATAAATGTAGCAATGCAATATATATAGGTAGGAAAGTAATATTTTCAAAACCCTCATGAGATCAATCACCACCATCTTATTAGGAAAAATAATTGCCTATCTAAATAAGATTTACACTAGTCAAAATTTCGTTTTGACTTTATTGCTTGGTATCTCTCTATAAATCCTAACGAATTTTTCCTTCAATTAGTAGGAAGAACTTCTATCCGGTATCAAATAACAAATCTATACCTATATCTAAATTAATTTATTTGTAGATTACGTTCAACCTCTACAGCCAAAGAAGCAAACGAGAGAAGTTCAGCTCTTTCTAGTTTTTTGTATTACGCTTTTTGCCTTTTAGTGAACATGAGAACTTCCAAGTAAAGTTGCAAGATTAAAGAATAATTTCATGCATATTTTTCATACAACGACAGGATATATCTAGCATCTGATGGGCCTCTCCTATATTCTGCAATGTTTCATATTTTCCACATTTTATAAGAAAATGTAGTTATTGACATTAAAATTTAAAAAAAAAACTGCTATTATTGAAACATTCCCATCCATAATTTCATACAGTACTTGCAAATAAAACACTCTACCCCATAAACCTCAATAACATGCCCTTATAGAGTGCAAGCATTTAGAAGGGACAAAAAATGTGGTAGACAAAAAGATGGAATCACAACAAAAGCAAACAGAAAGGTTTCATCCTCCCCCCTCTGCAGCACTTTGATCACGGTAAAGAAATCAAATATGCCAGGTCAAACAAAGAAATATTTAACAAGGGCCAGAGTACAGTTGCAACTTCTTCTATTATCTTTTCCTCTATCACTCCCATTTTGATCCTATCTTACCCTCCGGCAAGGTTAGGAAACAGAGAAAAGTGAATTATACAGATCAGTAACATTAAAAATAAAAATTAAATAGCACTTACCCTTTCCAACCCCTTGAAGAGCACTTACAGGCTGCCAGAGAGCAGAAAAAGTAATACCAATGCTAAAAAGATGGACTGTACTTCTAGCCATCCACATCATGAAGCCCATCATCAGCAAATTCTTGAAAGGGGCTTGTGCCACCTCCCAAGCTTTCTGTTTATATATGACAAAGACCACAATATCAATCAATAACACTCTTGATCACTGTGTTATAAGCCATTAAAAAACAAACGAAAATAACTAAATTAAATCAAGAATCATCCAACTCAATAACAACATGTAAAGCACATAACCCACTAATCAAAACCAAAAATAAATAGCAAAATTAGATTGTTTAAACTGGGTTTGATCAACCTACAATAAACATGATTCAAACAAGTTCAATCTGGATAGTTTATCATCGAGTTAGAAGAATTAAATTAAAAAATAAGATATCGAATTACAAAATTACCTGAGCCTTCCAAGTAGCTTCAGCATATTTCTTTTGACGACTGGTGCTCGAATCATCCTGATAAAATTTAGATGATTAACCAAAACCCTAAAACTCGAAAGAAAAAATTGATTGAAATTACATAGAGTTACAGATCAGCAGAGAGACAAATCTGATCTTAAGAAGCACGAGAGAAACCAGGAGGATCAGGGATGTCATGCGAGGAAGGAGTGGTTGAATTGTCCGTGAAATCGACGGCCTATCTTCAGCCGGAACCCATCACTGCTTTTCCCATCTCCATAAACTTAAAAAAGAACTATACTGCGTTTACTACCTTGCGCTTAAAACTCAAAACTCTTTATACGAAATTAAGGATAAATCTATTAGGTTTCTACAAGTGAGAATACTAAGAAAATTAAAAGGAAAAAAATCTAAATGCAAGGCAACACCAAATCGAGTGAAAAATAGAGACTGAGAGAGGAACCTAAAATCAAATAACATATCAATTTAAATATAATTCAGCCTTCGCAGTTCCCTTGATGTTGACCTGCAGAAAAACTGAAGAATTCCAAAGTAGATGGATTTGAACTTTAAATATAATTCTGTTCCATTGACAATCAATTTAAGACGGAAAAATCATACGAATTTTTATATCCTAGTTTTAATTAGTTCAGGTCCAATCTTGGTTGCATCTTAAATTCCTATAATCAGATATTCCAAAAGATATATTAACTTATGATACTTGAACCCTTGAATCAAAGACTCACAGGACAAATGTCCTCGTCAGTAAACCTTCAAACATTGCACCAAATGTCCGATGCTTAGTAGAAAAGGGTTTCGCCACATTAACTAATACATATTTTAATGGAAATCCGTCTAGCTAATGTCAAGTTCAATTAAAGCATAAGGAAATTAAGTCTGAATTTCCACAGCCAAGAACAAACCCCGCATGAACCACATAAGCTTAAAAATTTTCCAGAAAACAAGCAAAAACCAAGTTTAATGGTAGAAACTTATGAAGCCAACCAGGAAAAGAGTCATACTAAGAAAAAGGGAGTAACTACAATAACCAGGCAAATATCAAAAGGATAAGAAGAGTACTGATGCGTTCGAAACTAGCAAGTATACTAGTCACACAAGTAATAAAGTGATGAGTAAGATATCGTTCCCACGAGGATTGATTCTAATTAAATTTGTTATTTCCAGCAACAATAAACTAAACAGGGGGGGTTTTGTTGATTGATACTAGATGAAATAAGAATGCAAATTAAGAATAACAAAACAGAAGTTAATTTGAATGAAAGATCAATGAGAGACACTTGGTTAAGGGTTCTTTCTCTGCCACAAGATATGAATTTGTGAATTAACATAGAATTGTAATCCAATTACAGCATGAAGTTATCAACCGTAGATAACAATAAGCTCTGTTATCCCAATCTTTCCTTACTTTGTTGTTAAATAAAACAGGCTCTTTATTTAATCTCTATCCATTAAACAACCTAGAACAAGCTCTCTAAAATTAATTCTATGGATGCATTACGATAAGAAAGATAGGTTGATCTAAGCAATAAACACACAAGCTCGGATAATTTAACTTAGGTTGTATTATCCAATTGCAATCTCTGATCACAATTTTGCTACTAAGGATTAGAAATTCAAGACAATTACGGATCAGAATTTCTACTCTAGCAATAGACAACAACTAGATTATATTCAGTTGGCCATTCCAAATACAATCAGCAAGTAATCATAAGCATTAGATATGGGACAATACAAGCAACTTCAATTAGAGAATTGGATAACAACTTCTTGCACAATTAACTCACAAAAACCATATCAGGGGCTTTGAAATCACCCTCAACCAATTCAGATTCAGTTACACATGTTTAAGAACGTGGTAAATACAATACAACATGGAGACATTCCAGAAAATAAAAGGGAATGGAAAAACTTAGCAAATTTGATGTAATTCTCTTTGGATTGTAGTTCTTCCTCTTTCCAAGCTTCCTTTCTCCTTCAAGAACTCCAAGAGATGAAAGAATTCCAGAGCTTCAGCCTCCACCACGTTCTCCCCTCTTCAAGTTATGAAAATAAAACCCTAAACTGTGTTTAAATACTCTGCTACAGTGACTTGCTACAGTGCCCCGTATTATACATGCTACAGTGGCTTGTGGAATTATATTTCTATACATCTCACACTGTTTTGATTACAACTTTTCGTACACTGAATGGATTTATAAACCGTAAATTTCTCCAAAAAATAGACTTCGAGAGCTTTCCAACGGTATATAACATGTCGTCGGGTTCATTGTATATCAATACAATTAAATCCGAGAAGATCACTGACTAGCAGAGGTGAAAATGAAGGTTTTTACTCCATTTTTGTGCAAGTTGCTCCAAAACTCCTACAAACATCAAAACCACACAAAAACATAAAAATACCAAGGATTATAGCAAAGAAACATAGATGAATTGATATGAAAATGTTACATAAATAAACACCTATCAAATTCCCCCACACTTAAACTTTGCTAGTCCTCGAGCAACTACGACGATATGAAACAAAACTAAATCGAAACAGATTCAAAGAAAAAATTAAAACACACATTTTTTAACTTGCAAATAGGCCTCAAAGATTGTACTTAATTATAACCCAAGGAAAACTTCAAAATAATGCACTTGATCAAGAATTTCATCTCAAAGATTAATTTCTCTTCACTTCAATTCCTCAAGTGTGTGTGTGTAGAGCCATTCTCACCTAATCACTTGTAACCCGGATGAGTTTATGCATAAAAATGAACATATTTAATATTGAAGATGTGCATATAAATGAACTCCATAAGCCTACTTTTCAAGTCACTCTCCAGTAATGTAGACATGCACAACACCAAGGATCAAGTAGGACTTTATTAAGCTTGTAACGTTTGGCTTGGGTGAAGGTATGATAAAGTATAATAATTTGGCTCAAATCACCCACAAACATATAAATCATTCAAGATTATGTAGAGCTCAACCCTATAACACAACTTTATTTCAATTCACCAGGTTACTCCCCCAAACTTATTTGGAACACTCAATCTTCTTTTTTTCTTTTTTCTTTTTTTTTTTTAGAAAACAAAAGAAACTACACCCCCACACTTTGTTGTTTCATTCTTTTTAAGAACACCCAAGGGTATAGATATCTTTTTCTTCTTTTTTTTTTCTTTAACTGCAATTCCCCTCCTCCACACTTAAACAACACATTGTCCTCAATGTTTAAGTACGTGGAAGATAAGTACAGATTGTTTTTTTTTTCTCTTTTTTTTTTTACAAACATAATAAAACTCACTTGCATTGCTCATGGCACTATCCAACCTCCTCTAACTTCCCAAAACTATAACATAATTCAAAATGTCATCGTGAATGATCTACATGCTCATAGGTAAGGGACAAACTGTTTGGAAAAAAAAATTCATTTGGGGTTAGGAAATCTTTTTAGTGAGTTAACAAAAAAAAGGCTTACAAAGGCTCACAGGGGTAACTAGGGATCAATTTCAATCAAGGTTGGCTATTAAGGCTCAAACGGTCCAAAGATGGCCTAAATCATTTTCCCAATGTTGCACAGCCTTGGATTTCGCCTCGAGTGACCATCAAACAAGTTCTAGAATTCATTGAAATCTGAAGAAACATTTAAATTACATAAACTTTCTCTAAGTGAACCAATAACTCAGTGATAATAGCTCAGTGCTCAATGTTGCGCAAGGAATCAAAAGCAAAGCGAAAACCAATAAACATTTCAAGCACACAGATCCATGCATCATTTATCATTTTCAAAGAGTTATTCTTAATTCAATCATTATCTTATCATTGACCCACAAAATGCAAGAAAAGAGGTACGTGGCGTTGTTACACCTGAGTCAAGATTGTATATTTCCACAATCCTTAGGACCAGTAGCCCGCAGACTTAAGGTTTCCAGCCTATATACCTTTATTATGAAAGAACAAAACAAGAAACAAGACACTTCAAATAACATGAAATAAACAAACTACATATTTATTTAGAGAGAATGCGTTTCAAGGGTTAAAGAAACCCCATATTCTGCCATTCTCAGTTTTTTCCACAATTGTTTTTTTTTTTAAATCAAAACTGATAAAGATAAAAACACATAACAACTCTAAATTACGCAAAACTAAACTCACTCATAAAATAACAAAGTTCAACAAGTCAGCAAACAAAAACAAGTTAGTTAGAATGGGTCTAAAAAGTTTAGAAGTTAGCCTCTTTATTCAGCCATTATGGATTGAAGAGATCCATAATGCGTTTCAAGAGAACTTGAACTTTTTAAGCCACCACTCTAAAAACCATGATTAGAAAATATTACCTGGGGCGAAAGAAATAACCTAAAAAAAACTCAAAAGAAATGACATGAAAAATCTCAAATAAACACACTAAAAAGAAAGTAAACAAAAACGAAGCAAAGCAATAGATAGAGATTACAGATGGAGCGTTAAATCTAGTCTACGCTTTTTATTGCCTTCTCCAAACCAATCTATCTGAGCCGTTGTTGGATCAGGCGAATAGACGAATTCTTGGAGTTTATCAATTAACTCCCCTGAAGTTGAAGCTGTAACCATGATTTGCCTCGCCGACGGTGAGATGAAGTTTTTTTCTATAGCTTGATCAAGAAAGGACAACAAACCATCAAAAAAATTATTGACATTTAACAAACCAATGGGTTTCTGATGGATGTTTAGCTGTGCCCAAGAGGTGATTTGAAATATCTCCTATAATGTACCATAACAACCAGGCAAAGCTATAAATGCATCGGACTTAACAACCATATGTGCAATACGCTCATGCATGCTAGAGAACTGTACTCTCCACCGATTGTGTTTGGCTACGATATCGCGTATAGCTAATGGTTTAGGGAAAAAAAAAAAAAAAAAAAAAAAAAAAATAATGCCGAGAACTTTGCTCCCTCCTAGGGATGCAGCTGTTGACACACACCCCATTAACCCAAGACTACCCCCTCCATAAATTAAATGAATACCCCTCGCAGCTAATGTCCTATCAAGATCAAGAGCTGCTGTTGTAAACTCTCCATCTTTACCAAATTGCGATCCACAAAATACGCATATATTTTGGAATCGCCGAATTGGTGTTTTCTCCATTTCTACAATTAGCTCTAAACTTGTGTAATACAATGATGCACGTTAGGTATTATGGGATTCAAGTGCAAGATAGGTTATAAAATGACATTTGAAAATATGCAGAATGGATATATACACACTTAAAACTCTCAAATTTGACACATGGGGACATAATTTCGGTGGGGGTTGCTCCATGCAGATTTATCGCCCCGAGATTTGAAAAAATAGATATGCTTTCGGTGGGGTTTGACAAAACCTCCACACTTGTCGCCCACGTGTGCATAAAAAATGGAGATAAACTTTCGGTGGGGTTTGAAAAAAACCGCCACACTTGTCTCCCACGTGAAGAATGAAAAGTAAAGATATACCTTCGATGGAGGTTGACAAACTCTCCACCTTGTCTCCCACGTGTGCTTATGCCATGGGGTAGTCATATGGTTTGTCAAAAGAAAACTTGAAATTAAAACAAACAAAATCAACAAACAACACAACACAAAAACAACATTGATAATCAGATCAAACGAAACAAGAAAAAAAATTTGATAATAACAACACACATTCAAATATACAAGTAGTTGTGATTGTGGCTCACATCTTCCTCTGGTTTTTACGTCCAGTAACGGCTGAAACGCCTTCTATGAGTCGGGGATTTGCTTCCCATCCAGTTTTCTTATAAACTGGCAAAAAGGGTAGTTTTTAGTCAGATTCCCTAGACTATAACACTGCAATTCATCACGAAATTGTGTCCATAGATTAAGCAATTCACGCTGAACAAGTCCACAAAAATGTGACTCAAGAGTTAATAAAACATTATCCACGATCATTACTCAGACCATTCTTAATAAATCAACATTTTATACTCTTCTCTATTTCTGTACACAAAACCTAAATGAACGACAAGTCCTGGTTACAATTCCATCTAGCACATTTGATAACATACTTGTAACTTTTTGCTCTTCGCCTCTTGGCGTATAGCTCTTTCCTAGCCGGCATGTATTTTGGCTAGGTTAATATCAGGCTCACCGGACATATTACCTTGGCTTCGATAAGCCCTCGTATACCGCAGGCAAATTTAGGAGCATCACGCCCAAAGTCTAGTCATCCGTACTTTATAATTTTAAACACAAAAAAGCATTTTGAGGAAGTGAAGGGAAATATTTACGAAGGTTCGATAGAAAGATATCGGCATCCATTAAAGAGGAGAAAAGGAGAGATATTACCGATAAGGCGATTGAGTTTGTTTTTCTCCAAGATATGCACGTTTCAAACCTTCGAGCAAAGACTTCAGCTCCCGTTTGGATGTTTCCTCAAGCTGTTGCACAAATGAGCTCAAAGCACAGGATAATCAAATTAAACAAAATGAAGGAAAAGAAAAGAGCAGAAACGAAACTAAAGACACATAAAAGAGATAACAACACAATAGCAAACAAAAGTCAAAAGCAAGTAAAAGAAATATAAAAACAAATAAGACAGATGGCAAAGAGAGATAAAACCTGATCAATTTGATGGCCTACAAAAGGAATCTCCTCGAGACACAAAAATCGATCATTATTACCTCATTTTATTTTTCTTTTCTTCTTTTTTTTTTATTTTTCAAAACATTGGGTTGCCTCCCAATAAGCGCTTGGTTTAATGTCCTCAGCCCGACGTTGGTTCCATCATGGGAGGGTCCAATCTCCGTTGTGCTTCTCTAGTGGGCTTGGATCCTTTTTCCAACAAGAATTGTTACATGCATATGGCTGGGCCTTGGATGTTAGCAATCGTCCACCCAATAGTTATTTTGTGATCTCTAAGTACTTGGGCGAGTTTCTCTTCTTGTAGTGGTGCAAGGCCCATTTCTATTATAATTGGCAAAGTATCATTCTCACCCAATAATCCATGCTTCAAATGATCTGGAAGTGGCTTAAGCTCCAAGGTATTGGCTTTCATCACAGAAGGAAGAAGTTTCTCATTAGATAAGGCAATTCAATGTACAAAACATCATACCTGTTTGTGGTTATAGCTATGATCTCATCTAAGCTTGCCACAGCTTCCTCCATTTGTTTGGACACTTGTATAAAAATTCTTGATTCCTTAGAATTTTTTGTCCCTATGTGCTCACTAATAGCTACATCTAATCCATTCTTGCGAGTTAACTTAAAACATTGTTGTGGCAAAGAATCAATAACATCAATTGTAAAAACAGAATGTAAGTCACTAGGGTACCTCATTGCCTCAAAAATATTGAAACGGATAACCTTGCTATCTAACTCTATGGTGAGAATGCCATCATGAACATCAATCTTTGTTCTAGCAGTTTTCGAGAATGGTCTCCCTAAAAGAATCGGTGTTGGATTAGGAGATGTCTCATCCTCTACTTTAAGGACATAGAAGTCTGCTGGGAAAACCAATTGATTCACCTGCACAAGCACATCTTCCACAACTCTTTTGGGATATGCATTAAAATGATCAGCAAACTGAATGGTAATACCAGTTTTCGCAAAAGGTCCAAGATTTAAAAAAGCATAAATAAATGGCATGACATTAATAGATGCTCCTAAATCTAACATAGCTCTTTCAAACTTGGTTTTACCAATGGTGAATGGAATGGTGACCATACCTGGATCATTGCATTTCGGAGGAATTTTTCTTTGTAGTACAGTTGAAACATTTTCCCCCATACTTACTTTCTCATTCCCTTTTAAATTTCTCTTGTTGGCGCATAACTCCTTAAGACGTTTTGTATAATGAGTTACTTGCTCGATAGAATCCAAAAGTGGTATATTTACCTCGATTTTGTGAAAAGTTTCCAGGATTTTATGTTCTTGTTCCTCCTTTTTCGATTTTGCAAATCTACTAGGAAAAAGTGGAGGAGTAACATATGAAGGAATGTGAGTTATAGGATTTACCTGAGAAGTCAATGTTTTGTTCATGGTGGATGTGGTGTCATCTCCTTCATCAGTTTGTGATTTTCCCGGTAAGACATCTAATTGCTCGCCACTTTGCAAAGTTATCGCACTAGCAGTCTCGCTTGGATTGATCACCGTTTGAGAAGATAATTTTTCTTAGTCTTGGCCCTCGAATTTGCTCATGCTAGTAGCCAATTGTCCCATTTGATTTGCCAGGTTTTGGATACTTGCCCCAGTTTCCTGCTGGAATTGCATTGTGTTAGTGGCAAGTGCATTAACAATATCCTTGAGAGACATACCTGAGTTTTGTGAAGCTGATTGTGGTGCTGGATGTGGCATTGGTGGTGGTTGCATTTGAAATGATTACTGCACTCTAGGTTGATTGAAACCTTGCAGCCAATTTGGTATGCCATTTAGGGCGATCGGTTGATGATTCCAGTAACTAAAATTAATGTGATCTCCCCATCCAGCATTGTAAGTATTAGAGAAGGGATCATACCATTGCCTTGGTTGTCCTGGAAATCCACCTATGGCATTGGCTCGTTCCATATATTCTTCTTGTAAAGGTGGATACATGTCAATTGGATGCTCCATGGTAGAATATACCCCACATGCATAAGATTTCTGCATATGTCCTACAGCCATGTTTTCCACAAGAAAGGTTAGCTCAGAAAGTTGTTGTTCAATGTTCGGAGTGCTTACCTCATTTACTCTCCATGGTACTTGTGGCTCAAATCAGCTACTGAATTGATAGAAGTTTACTGCCATGTTGTCTAAACACAAACAATCAGAAAAGAAAAACAAAGAAAATATGAATCAACAATGAAAACAATATAACAAATCGATTAGAAAATCAATCCCCGGCAACGGCGCCAAAACTTGATGCGTTCGAAACTAGCAAGTATACTAGTCGCACAAGTAATAAAGTGATAAGTAAGATATCGTTCCCACGATGATTGATTCTAATTGAATTTGTTATTTTCCAGCAACAAGAAATTAAATAAGGGGGGTTTTGTTGAATGATTAACTAAATGAACTAAGAATGCAAATGAAGAATAACAAAACAGAAAGTTAATTTGATTGAAAAATCAATGAGAGAAACCTGGTTAAGGGATCCTTCTCTACCACAAGATATGGATTTGCGAATTAATCGTAGAATTATCATCCAATTACAGTAATGAAGTTATCAACCGTAGATAACAACAAGCTCTGTTATCCCAATCTTTCCTTACTTTGTTGTTAAATAAAATAGGCTCTTTACTTAATCTCTATCCATTAAACAACCTAGAACAAGCTCTCTAAATTAATTCAATGGATGCATTATGAAAAGAAAGACAGGTTGATCTAAGCAATAAACACACAAGCTCGGATTATTTAACTTAGGTTGTATTCTCCAATTGCAATCCTGATCACAATTTTGCTACTAAGGATTAGAAATTCAAGACAATTACGGATCAAGATTTCTACTCTAGCAATAGACAACAACCAGATTATATTCAGTTGGCCATTCCAAATACAATCAGCAAGCAATCATAAGCATTAGATATGGGAAAATACAAGCAATTTCAATTAGAGAATTGGATAACAACTTCTTGCACAATCAACTCACAAAAAACCATATCAAGGGCTTTGAAATCACCCTCAACCAATTCAGATTCAGTTACACATGTTCAAGAACGACATAAATACAATACAATACATAAAAATTCCAGAAGATGAAAGGGAAATGATAAACTTAGGAAATCTGATGAAATCTCTTAGGATTTGTAGTTCTTCTTCTTTCCAAGCCTTCAATCTCCTTCAAGAACTCCAAGAGATGAGAGAAATCCAAAGATGCAGCCTCCTCCACGTTCTCCCCTCTTCAAGTTTTCAAAATAAAACCCTAAAATGTGTTTAAATACTCTGCTACAGTAACCTGCTACAGTGTCCCGTATTATACATGCTACAGTGATTTGTGGAATTACATTTCTACACTTCTCACACTGTTTTGATTATAACTTTCGGTACACTTAATGGATTTATGAACCGTAAATTTCTCTAGAAAATAGACTTCGAGAGCTTTCCAACGGTATATAACATGTTATCCGATTCATTGTATATCAATAAAATTAAATCCGAGAAGATGGTTGACTAGCAGAGGTGAAAATGAAGGGTTTTACTTCGCTTTGGTGCAAGTTCCTCCAAAACTCCTATAAACATCAAAACCACACAGAAACATAAAAATACCAAGGATTATAGCAAAGAAACATAGATGAATTGATATGAAAATGATACATAAATAGGCACCTATCAAGTACCGTTTCAACAGCATTCTCAAACAACTCTCTTACCCTTTGAAGTTTTGTCTTTCCATATCTCTTCACAAATTTTAAGAGTTATGTGACCCAAATATCTTTTACATGAGGGTACTTGAAAATCTTGACACCTCTTTCATACACTTTAAAAGCATCTTCAAAGTATTTATGCTCCTGTAAAAGTTAAGAGTGAAAATATCATCATATATAATCTGATAAAGGAAAAAGGAATGCAATAGGAAACCAAAGGAGATATATACATACTTCCAAAAGTAGTGCATAATTTATGATAATTTGAGGTGTGGCACTTCTCAAATCCAATATCCACTCATACACAGCTCGTGTGGACTCCAAAGAAGCGACGCTCTCTTCCAAATCAACATAAAAGGTCCAAAGTCTCAAGGATTTATGCAGCTTCATCTAAACTGGTTCATTTCCATTAGCAGCCACTGCAAGTGAAAAAATAAACCAACAGATCGAAGATTAGGAATTGTTCCACGGATAGCCTATGACACAAAATGAGACAGAATAAGATTACCTCTTCGTTTGACCTCTATTGATGGCTCGGCTGTGGCTCGCCTCATCAGATCCAGCGCTCCTTTAAAATTTTTATGCCTCAACTCCATTTCTGCCCACCACACCAAACACTGGCCAGGTGATCCACAGTCTTGTAGTTCACTTGCACTGTTTTATCAAAAATCACTCTTGCATTGGCAGCATCCTTGTGGCTCTCATAAAGCTTGGAAAATGCAACCCACAGAGTGTGAGGCTTTCCCACAGCTTTCATGGGATCAATGGTCCTCACTGCCTCTGTGTACGTCAAAATCTGCTTCGTGGGATTACCTCCAAATATCTTGACCCTCCTATGCCACTGTTCCACATTATGTGGATTTTGTCTTAAGAGAACACTGTTAGCCAGTTCTGGCCTCCTGTTCATCAGATGCTCCAGTCAAGCCAACCTCAAATCCACATCCTTGTCATCATGTAACCAAAACCCATGAAGAATCTTCTTCTCAAGTTTAGCAATTGATAAACTGACATCTAATCGAACATCTTCATCTTCCTTAAAGCCATTCTCCTCACAGCCATCCTCTTATTCCTCATCACTCGACTCCATAGTCTCCATCTTATGTGCAACCATACTCTCCTCAAATTTGAGAGTATGCATAAAAAATAACACTAAAATCCCTCACAGTAACCACTGTTGACATCCCTTCCTCAAATATATCTCTTGCCTTCTCAAACAAATTTCTCCTAATATAATAATTAGCCAACGATGTCCACAACCTCCCAACCTCGTCAGTAAACAAGTACCTGAAGCTTGCTATCTATGTACCAGAATGGCAACAGTAGAAGTAAGAAGAAGACCTACACATACAGACAACTTTTAAATCAAGAGCTTGTTTCTCAGGTTGGTCAAAGGATTAGATTTTTTGCCGCTTCAAAGCCTCTACTTCCCATAATCACCGCACTCAGTCCCAACCTCTCCACCTCCAAGCACAGCCTCTCCTTCATGTCGTGGTCCTTCACTATATGGATCTTGAACGGGAGTTACGCCTCCACCAACGGCTGCGCCAAATCGTTCGCTTTCGTCGTTGTGAAAAGATTAAAATCATCTTCGTCATTTCCACCGGGAGCTCGATCGCTCCCCAGTCCGCACCGTAGAGGACGTTGGTGCGATGCACGTGAAGGAGGATGACGTTGTCGCCTGGACGCAGGTAGTTCTGAACCGCCTATTTGACGGTAAAGGTGCTCTCGTCGCTGAGATCGACGGCGATCCCGATTTTCCTATGGTCCCTGATGTCACTGTGGAAGTCGACGAGAATCATGGCGAGTGGTTATGGCAGAATGAAGCGGAGGTCCTGGAGGAGCACAGCAGAGTGGTTAGAAGTTTAGGCTTGCCGTTTAGGGATCAGGGTTAATCGAAACATCTCTTTCCTTATATAGTATATGAAATTTCCAGAAAATCCCCATCTATTAAGACTTGTCAAAATTATCCCTGTAAATTACATAATAATCCATATATTCTATAAATTTTCAAATACTTTATAATACGGAGTAAGACAAAAAGTTTTGTTACTGTATATACTTGTCTACATACTTGGCACTATCTAAAAATGTGAGAAATATATAATAAAGTCAAAACAGTGAGTGACAAATATGAACAAAATGTGGGTTTGACTTTTATATTAAGGTTATATTTCTCACTTCTTTAAAAAACCGCCAAATAAAAAAAATTCAAAGTGACAAATATATGAAAAATTCTTGTATTGTGTAAACAATTTTCAAAAACTTAGCAAAGATTTTTTACTTTCAGCTTCGTGGACTATGCATATTTTGATAAAGTTACATTCAAATTTAATAAAATTTGTTTCTACATTATCATTCAGTCCATTCTGAATAAAACTACAACATCTGGAAATCCTGTGCTCAAAACAGCTCGTCGATATGCATTCAAAAGTAAAAAAACACGCAAAAGGAGGGGTTTAGGAGCTATTTTGTCCTAATAACCACCAGGCAGCTGTCAAATATCGGGCAGCTATAAAGGAAAGTTGGGTGGTTGTCAGACAGGCGGCTGGTAGTTCTTCGATGGTTTTCCCCTTTTCTTTCTGTTTTTTGCTTCTTTTTGTGCACTATTTAAGTGCCCCTCCTCTTTATTACTTCTTTACACCTTTTCTCTCATTTCTTAAGATTTCTTTCACACTTCTCAATGCCTCTTCACACTATTTGACATGTTTGAGGCCTCTCTCAAGACCTTCTAGCCTCTTTTGAAGCCTCTAAAAGACAATGACTAGAAACGACTCAAATCCAATGATCTCTACCATTTGAAGTTCCTTCAACACGTGAAGCTTGATGTCCTTTTTCTTAAAGAATGCACGAATTTCTGGGATCATTATGATCACGTCTTCCACTTCAACGGCCAAGAGCTTGGCCCCTTGTATGAGGAATTCTCAACCATACTCGGTTGTCATTCATCCAATTATAAGAGCATCATTTTGTCTACTGTCCAGATACCATTGATGTCTGATCTTACTCACTTTTTCAAATTTTTTATTTCTACCATGGGTATCCACACCAAAGGTAGTAGAGTGATATTATCTTCCATCGTGCCTGTGCTCGAAATGATAGATAAGACCTCGTCTGGTTGGCTTCGCCTTCTTCAGTTTTGCCTTCTCGTGTAGTTTTCACTAGTCTCACTAGACGGTCTCAGAGATCCACATGTTATGGCCATCATTCCTCAAATAGGACCTAGTTTCACAGTAATTCCCTTAATTCTAGCTGAGATATTGATCGGACTGGATCGAGTTAGGATTGATCAGAGTTAGAGGTTCGGTGGCAATCTTCTACTTCTTCAGGTTTTTCTTTTAGCATGAAATTTTGCCTAAGCTGCCCTTTCAGGATTTTGACTTAATGGTTCATTTTTTTATTCATTTTTTTTATGCTCCAAATTTTGCCAAAGCCGCCCTTTTTGGATTTTTGACTTAGTGAGCTTGCCCTAATTTTTACCTAAGCCACCTTTTTTAGGTTTTTAAACTTAGTGAGCTTTTTTTTTTCTTTCACACCCTAATTTTTGCTTAAGCTGCCCTTTCAGGTTTTCAGCTTAGCGAGCTAGCCTCAATTTTTGCATAAGCTGCCTTTTCAGCTTTTTGACTTAGTAGGCTTTTTTTCTAATTTTTCTTCGTTTCTTTTTCTTAGATTTGGTTAGAAGAGAGGCTATCCATTCTAGCATCGCCTCAAAGGGATATTTTCCTGTTATAGCCTTAGACTTTATGTAAGGAGGAGACTTGGGAGACATTCTTCTTGGATCGACTGACTTTGAGTCATTCTTAATACTCAAATTCGCTAGTATTGTCCAGGGTGGTGGTTAGAGCATGCGACAGTCGGGACCTATATCGCATGCATGCCTTTAGCGGGTCTCACCCACAGTTCATTCTATGATCCTGCTAAACTTATCGGCGATATAGATTTAAACAGAGGATCATGGATTCACCAACTGCTTTTGGTCCTGGGAGGCTGTTTGCTCGTTATCTATAGCGTGTGAAGGATTCTTGGCCATATTACACCATTGAGAGGAATCTATTCCATGATCCTGATTTTGAGATAGATGACTAGTACAACGATTGGGTGACCCTTTAGGCTTCCATTCCTGATCCTGCTATTTGAGCTAGACGGTGTCATAAGTGGTATGGTGAGTCTATTTGTAGTCCATCAAAGAGGCAGAGATGACATTGTTAGTTTCATCATCATCTTAGATGTTAGATGTTTTCCTTTTGTTATTATGCAAAATAATAAGATATTTCAAAGGCATATTTGTTCCCAAACAATTTTATTTCATTAATAAAAGTACAATCTTTCATTCTTTGAACAACATGTGCACAATATTACAACTCCTATCATTAATCAGTCATTTCTGGTTTTCTGATTAATTATTTTTTCGCTCACATTCTCTCTTTTTTTTTCATATATAATACTTCTTCAACCTCTCCATGTTGATGGGTTGAGTGAATTCGTTTCCTTCCATGTCTGATAGGATGACGGCTCTCCCAGACATTATCTTCACCATAACCAAAGGGCCTTCCCAATTGGGCTTGAACTTTTCTCTTGGATCAAACACAACTTGCCTTGTTTGTTTAAGGACCAACTCCCCTTCTTTGAATTTCTTTATCTTTATTCTCTTACTAAAGGCTCGAGCAACCAGTTACTGGTATAATTACATATGATATCTGGCCTTCATTCTTTTCTCATCAATCAAGGCTAATTGTTCACATCTGTTATCAATCCACTCCCCTTTAGAAATTTTTGCTTCCATCAAAACTCTCGCTAATTTTATTTCTATCTCAATTGGTAGGATTGCTTCTGAACCATGCACCAATAAGAAGGGCGTCATGCCGGTCAAACTTTTGGGTGTTGTTTTATAACCCCCTAACACAAATAGCAGCTTCTCTACCCAATCTTTGTATATTTGTACCGTCTTGGCCAACATCTTCTTGATGTTTTTATCGGTTGCTTCTACTATTGCATTCGCTTATGGCCTTTATAGAGACGACTTATGGTGTTCAATCCCATATTTCTCAAATAAGGCTTTAGCCTTAGCCAAAAAATGACCATTATTAGTCACAACGTGATGTGGCACTCCAAATCTGCATATGATGTTTTTCACAATGAACTTCGCCATCTGCTTTGCCCCTAATTTACTTTAGGACTCAGCTTCTATCCACTTGGTAAGGTAATTAATTGCCACTACCACATATCGATGCCTATTAGAGGTTAATGACCTTATCTTGCCTATAATGTCAATGCCCCATGCGGCAAAGGGTCATAGTGCTATCATCCCTTGTAGCTCTAAGGGCGGCTGGTGAATCAAATTTCCATTGATCTGACACTAGTGACACCTTTTCACAAACTGGACACAATCTGTCTCCATAGTTATCCAATAAAAGCCTTGCGTCATTATCTTCTTTGCAAGCATTAGTCCATTCATGTATGGCCCACATGCACTATAATGGATTTCTTCCATAAGCCTTCTTGCTTCTTTCTCATCGATACATCTTAATTGCATCCCTTCTGGCGTTCTCTTATACATCGCTCCTTGATGTCATGTAAATTGTTGAACCAATCTTCATTTTACAGCCCTATCTTTCTCGCTGGCCTCATCTGGCAAAATCCTTTCTTCCAGGTATCTCTTCAAGTCATAGAACAATAGCTTCTCATCCATTTCAGCCTCAATTACATGGGTTTTCATATAACAAGGACCTCTATGCTTGTGATATCACTATTCATCTCACCAACTATTCTTGGGTACTCACCCAAACTGATGTCAAAAAGGCTAAAGCGTTAGCCATCCGATTCTCATTTCTGAGGAGATGGGTGAAGGTAGACTACTTGAACCTCCTAACCAACCTTCCGATATGCTCAAGGTGCGATTTCAACCTTCCTTCCTGTAGATCCTAATATTCATTGGCTTGGGAGATGACTAATTTTAAATCTCCCAACACTTCTATTTCATCAATGCCCATCGCAATCACAACTTCCAACCTAAAGGCATAGGCTTCGTATTCAGCCATGTTGTTGGTGACTCTAAACTCCAACTTCTTAGCGAATGGAATGAATTCTTCAGTTGGTGATACTTGGAAGGTGTAAGGAGGTAAGAGTTATGGGAATTTGGGACGACATTCCTAAGGTCAAAACCCTTCCAAACTTTTGGGCTGACTTTAGTAGTGACAAAGAAGAAAAAGTGAGAATTGAAGGAGAAACACTAAGGGGTAAGAGAGAGAATGTCCAAGGAGTGATAAGAAGTGGTAGATTTTACCATGAGAAGGAGAAAACAACCAAAAAAATAGTTGAGAAGGGCAAAGAAGTGGCCAAGGAAAAAGCCAAAAAAGAAGAGGATCAAGTGATCAAGCAACTGAAGAAGACTCAAGTGAATGCTAGCATTTGGGATTTGCTAATATCATCCCAAAAGCATAGAGAAGCCATGGCAAAGGCAATGGTTGCTACTTCCAGTGGAATGTTGATCGCCTTGACCAGAGAAGAAACCAAGAAGGTAAAAGAGAGGGGTGTGATCACCTTTACTGATGAAGATTTACCTCTCGAAGGAAGGAATCATAACAAACCGTTGTTCATCACCGTAGAAATGGGTGGGAAGACATCTCATTGTATCATGGTAGATGATGGGTCTACATTAATATCGTGCCTATAAAGATATTGCACAAGTATTATGTCAGTGGGGACGAACTTGAGCCTTGTGAGATGGTGACTAGAGCTTATGATGACTCGAAGAGGAGTGCTATTGGGATCTTCAAGGCATTAGCGAAGACTTGGCTAATTGAAGTTATGATAGAATTCACAGTCCTCGACATTCCAATCACATTACTATCTTGTTGGGACGAGCATAGTTTCATCTACTTGGTGGAGTTCTTTCCACTTTACGTCAAAAGATCCGCTTCAACATGGATGGAGAGATTGTGACCATTCATGGAGCCTCGACTATTGCACCAGATGCTCTAAGTGTGAAAGTTGGTGAAATACCTTACATGGGAGGCTTTCATGTAGCCGTAATTGACGAAGTCAACCCAATTGTAGTAGGGATAATGAGGAAGGATACTTGCTAAGGATTAGGCTTAGAAGGAATGGACGTGGCTTACCATCCTTCCCAGATTTTAAAGGCCAAACTTCTAGAAGAGGTTTCAACTATAATTCTGAAGGAGTAGGAGAAGACTTTGAGACCAAGAAGGGGCAATTCATCAAGTTTGTCAAAGCCGAAGATACAAAGTATGTGGGAGCTATTGAACCATGGGTTTTTAAGGAAATTTTGAAGCTCAGATTTGAGATCTTCAAAGATATCCTTCAGGCAAGAGTCTCTAGGGGGAATGACTTGGTTGGAGAAATGGAGAAGATGACTATCAAGGAGGAGAAGCCTCAAGATCAAGTACTACCAATAGACCTATCCACCGACCTTACTACTTTCATCGAAGAAGGAATCAAAGATGTATCTTATGAGGATGTGTTTGTACCTAACCTCTTCGAAGAAGAGGACATTATTTATGTTTCTAAATTTGATACAATAAAAAATCAGTTTGCTTACTTGTGTGATGTCTTTGCTAATGCCATTGTGCATCATGATTTACATTTCACTAGTATATTTGAATCCATACCATTCAAACTCATGACATTAATTTTGGTACAATAAAAAAATACAATAACATATGCATTGCACTTGATACAACTTTTGAAAAGAGAGAGAGAGATTTGAAAAGTTACTAGAGAAACATGAAAAAGTCTTCGCCTAGTCCTATAACGATATACTTAGAATTGAGAGAAGTATCACTGAGCATGCAATTCCAACCTATCCACACATGAAGCCAATCAAGTAGAAACTGAGGAGGATGAGAGCAAAGTGGGCCCAGAATCAAAAAGGAAGTATTTAAGTAAATTGAAGCTAAGTTTCTAGAAGTGGTGAAATATCCAAAATGGTTAGCCAATATCGTGCTAGTACCGAAGAAGGATGGAAGGGTTTGAATATGTGTAGATTACTAAGACTTGAACAAGGCCTCACCAAAGGATGATTTTCCTTTGCCTCACATTGATGTGTTGGTGGATAGCGCTGTTGCCAGTATAATGTTTTCTTTTATAGATGGGTTTTCTGGATACAACCAGATAATGATGGCCAACGAAGATAAGATAGAGACGGCCTTCATTACAAAATGAGAAACCTACTATTACAAAGTGATGCCCTTTGGATTGAAGAATGTAAGGACCACTTATCAATGAATGATGACAACACTGTTTCATAACATGATGGTGAAATCCAAGACTCGAGAGGGTCAATTTTAGGCCTTAGATAGGTTCCTAGAAAGGGTGAAGAAATACAAGTTGTGGCTAAATCTGAAAAAGTCTGTCTTCGAAGTTACCTCAGGGAAGTTGTTGGGGTTTGTAGTTAGCAAGAAGGGGATAAAAGTAGATCCAGACAAGGTTAAGGCCATTACAAAGATGCCATCACCTAAGACCGGAAAAAAAGTTCGAGGGTTTTCAGAGAAGATCCAATACATCAGTCGATTTATTTCTAAACTGACAATCATTTGTGCACCAATCTTCAGGCTTATAAAGAATGATCAGCCAGTGGAATGGAATGATCAGTGCCAAGAGGCATTCGAGAAGATTAAGAAGTACTTGCAGAATCCACCAATTTTGAGACCGTCAAAATCTGGTAAAAAGTTTATTTTTTTTACTTAGCTCTTGAGGAGGAGGCCATCGATGTTATGCTGGCACAAAAAGGCGAGGATGGTGTAGAGCATGGCATCTATTATCTTAGCAAGAAGATGCTACCATATGAAACAAAGTATAGCTATATGGAGAAAATGTGCTTGACCATGGTTTGGCTCTCAAAGAAGTTGAGACATTATTTTCAGTCTTATAAAATTAAGGTTGTCTCAAAGGAGGATCAGATGAAGTACCTTTACAAGGCACCAGAATTGGTAGGAAAGTTGGCAAGAGGGCTAGTGTAGTTGTCAGAATTTGACATAGAGTATGTCACCAAGAAGGTGGTCAAAGTAAGAGTAGTAGTAGAATTCTTGGCTATGAACTCAATCGATGATGACGAACCACAAGAGTTGGAATTCCCAGATGAACATTTGGGGGTAGTCTCAGTAATGGGATGGAGGATGTTCTTTGACGGAGCCGTCAATCATAATGGTGCATGAATAGGAGGTATTCTAGTGTCACCGACTGAAGAAGTCATTCCATTCAGTAAGAAGTTGGAATTCCGGGTCACCAACAACATGGATAAATATGAAGCCTGTGCCTTTGGTTTGGAAGTTGTGATTACTTTGGGCATTGATGAAATAGAAGTGTTGGGAGATTCAAAACTGGTCATTTCTCAAGCCAATGAAGATTGGGATCTATGGGAAGGAAAGTTGAAACCGTACCTTGAACACATAAGAAGGTTGATTGGGAGGTTTAAACAACGCACCTTCACCCATCTTTCTAGGAGTGAGAATCAAATAGCAGACGTATTGGCTTTATTAGCATTAGTTTGTGTGAGTGTGCAGGAATTATTGGTGAGGCCAATAGTGATATCACAAGCATGGGATCCTTGTTATATTGAACCTTAAGTAATAAAGGTTGCAGTAGATGAAAAGCCATGGTTCTATGACTTAAAGAGATATCTAGAAGAGAGGATTTTGCCTGAGGAGGCCAGTGAGAAAGATAAGATTGTATTACGAAGGTTGGCCCAACAATTTACTTATCATCAAAGGGTGATGTATAAGAGAATGCTAGGAGGGATGAATTGAGGTGTGTCGATGAAAGAGAAGCAAGAAGGCTTATGGAATAAATCCATAATGGTGTATATGGGCCACATGAATGGGCTAATACTCGCAAAGAAAGTAATGAGGCAGGCCTTTTATTAGCTAACCATGGAGACAAATTATATCCAATCTGTGAAGAGATATCATCAATGTCAAGTTAATGGAAATTTAATTCACTAGCCACCTTTAGAGCTACAAGGGATGACAACACCATGACCATTTGTTGCATGGGGTATTGACATGGTAGGTGAAATAAGGCTGTTAGTCTCTAATGGGCATAGATATGTGGTAATGACGATCGACTACTTCACCTAATGGATAGAAGTGGAGTCATATAGTAAGTTAGGGGTAACGCAGATGGCGAAGTTTATTGAGAAGAACATCATATGCAGATTTGGAATACCACACCATGTCATAACTAACAATAGGGTCCAATTTCAAGTAGAAACTAAGGCCTTGTTCTCGAGGTATGGAATTGAACATCATAAGTCGTCTCCATATAGGCCACAAGCAAATAGAGTAGTAGAACCGATCAGTAAAAATATTAAGAAGATGTTGGCCAAGGTGGTACAGACATATAAAGATGGGTAAAGAAGTTACTGTTTGTGTTATGGGGTTATAGAACGACACCCAAAAGTTCGATGGGCATGATGCCCTTGTTAATTGTATATGATTCAAAAGCAGTCTTATCAATTGAGATAGAAATAAAATCAGCAAGGCTTCTAATAGAAGCAAAAATTCTTGAAGTGGAGTGGATTCATAGTAGATGTGAATTATTGGCATTGATTGATAAGAAAAGAATGAAGGCCAGATATCACATGAAACTATATCAAAAACGAGTTGCTCAAGCCTTTAACAAAAGAATAAATGCAAGGAAGTTCAAAGAAGGGGAGGTTGCCCTTAAACAAGCCAGACTGGTGGTGTTTGATCCTAGAGGGACGTTCAAACCCAATTGGGAATGCCCATTCATTGTGAAGGAGGTCATTTCCGACGGCGCCATCATCCTATCAAACATGGAAGGGAAAGAATTCACTGAACCCATCAACATGGACAGGCTAAAGAAGTACCATGTATAAAAAAAAAGGATAAAAGAAGAAGTGAGAGGAAAAATAATTAATCAGAAAACTAGAAATGGCTGATTAATGACAGGAGTTGTCTCATTGTACACATGTTGTTCAAAGAACAAAATATTGTACTTTTATTAATGAAATGAAATTGTTTTGGAGCAAGTGTACTTTTTAAATGTCTTATTATTTTGCATAATAACGAAACGAAAACATCTAACATCTAAGCTGACAAAGAAACTAACAATTTCACCTCTGTCTCTTTAATGGACTATGAATGGGCTCACCATATCTCTCACGACATCGTTTGGCTTGAATATCAGGATAAAAAATGGAAGTCTAAAAGGCCACCCAATCATTGTACTGGTTGTCTATCTCAAAATCGAGGTCACAGAATAGATTTCTCTCGATGGTTTGGTGTGGCCAAGAATCCTTCATACACTCTAGATAACAAGCAAACAACTCCCAGGATCGAAAGTAGTTGGCGAATACATGATCCTTTGCTTCATACCATATTGCCGACGTAATCTAGCAAGATCATAGAATGAACTATGGGTGAAACCCGCTAAAGGCACGCATGTGATATAAGTCATGGTTGTTACATGCTCCAGCCTCCACCATGGATAGTGCTAGCGAATCGAGTATCAGGAATGACTTGGAGTTGTCAATCCAAGAAGAACATCTCTCAACTCTCCTCCTTGTATGAAGCCAAGAGCTATAACGAGAAATATCTCCTTCGGGCGGTGCTAGAGTAAAATCTCTCTTGTAACCAAATCTGAGAAAAAGAAACAAAAAAAAAAATTAAGAAAAAGAAGTCTACTAAGTTGAAAACCTGATAAGGCGACTTAGGCAAAAATTAAGGCAAGCCCGCTAAGCTCAAAACCCGAAAGGGCAATTTAGGCGAAAGTTAGGACATGAGAAAAAAGAAAAGACCAGTGAGTTGAAAACCCAAAAAAGGCAGCTCAAGCAAAAAGTTAGGACAAGCTCGTTAAGTCGAAAACCCGAAGAGAGTGACTTAGATAAAAATTAGAGCATAAAAAAAAATGATGATGATTGAACTCGCTAAGTCAAAAGCTCAAGAAGATGAAAGGAATATCTGAAGAAGTAGAAGACTGCCACCGAACCTCTAACGTGGATCCATCTTAACATGATCCAGTCCAATCAGTGTCTCAGCTAGAATCAAGGGAACAGTTATGAAATCGGGTCCCATATAAGAAATGATATTTACAAGGTGTGGATCTCCAAGATCGTCTGGTGAGACCAGTAAGAATTACGCACAGAGGCAAAACTGGAGAAGGAAAAACCAACCGGACGAAGTCTTTTCCATCATTCCAAGCAAAGGCATGATGGAAGATAATATCACTTTACCACCTCTGGTGTGATTACCTATCGTAGAAATCAGGAAGTTAAAGAAGTGGGCAAGATTGGATGTTGATGGTGTTTGGACGATAGGAAGAATGAGGCTCTCAGAACTGGATGAGTGACAACCAAGTATGGCAGAGAATTCCTCGTACAGGGGGCAAAGTTTTTGCCCATTGAAATGCAAGATATGATCGTGAGGATCCCAGAAGGTTGTACAATCCTTAAGAAAAGAGACGTCAAGCTTGACATGACGAAGGAACTTTAAATGATAAAGACCGACAGATTTGAGTCATTTCCAGTCTTCATCCTCAAAAAGCTTTAAAAAAGACTGGAGGGATTTGAATCGCGTGAAAGGATGTTAAGGAAAATGCGAGAAGTCTTGAAAAAACGAGAGAAAAGGTGCAGAGAACTAGTAAAGAGGAATAGCACTTCAATAGTGCATAAAACAAGACAGAAAAGGAAAAAGAGAGGAGAAGTCGTCGAAAGAACTGTCGACCAACCGTTTGACTATCGGTCGACAGTTCCTTGACAGCCGCCCGACAGTCTGTTGGCTGGCTGGTGGCTGTTAGGGCAAAATTGCCCATCTTGCCTTTTTTTTTGTGAGTTTTACGATCTCTAGAATGCGCACCAATGAATAGTTTTGAGCGTGGGATTTTCAGATGTAGTTTTATTCATAATTGAATAAACGATGATGTAGAAATAAATTTGAACAAATTTGAATAGTACATGAAGTTGAAACAAAAGTTTTTCACTAAGTCTCTGAAAGTTGTTTACATTCTAATTGTGCAACATGAGAGTTCATACATGTAAACAAAATGAACAAAAGAAATCATGAAAGAAGCCAGTGGTGACAATCCTCACTCATTGCCATTATAGTCGACATCGAAGGAGAAAGCAACAACCTAAGCCTGAAGATGCTCAACCTCTTGCTCCAGACAAGTAACCTCCTGACGACTCGTTCAACCAAGCAAAAGAATCATATAGTTAGAAAAACAATTAGAATGTAAATCATGCATACATGAAGCACAGAAGGATATTTTACGTGATACTAATGTTACATCTGCAAAATATATCCATGAGAAGCGCCTGCGTATGAAAAACTCTCTCCATGGAAGATCGTGGTATCTGCATCGCATTACATTTTTTATGATTAATGATTGATTAAAGAATAACAAGAAACTTGAGGAACATATACTCAGAAGACTTACCAGAGTGGCGTCCTAAAGAACAAAAGGAACAGGCATGTTCGGATCCTCAGTGATCACATAATTACTGATTTGTCCGCTGGCATCCTATGTATAGACAACATTACTAGGATAAGCCTGGAGTTCACTAATCACATGATCGGCTGGAACAGCTGGGGCAACTGAAGGAGCTGGAAGAAGCTGATTTGCCAATACCTGAAAGGGAGGCTCTCGATCTCTTCCCCTAACGAGTGGAAGAGCTACCAGTACGACTAGACACAGTAGGGGGATGAGAAGTCTCATTAGTAGATCAACCAGGTCTAGGGTGTAATAAAGTGCCTCGAACCCAATCGATGTACGAAGTCATCATCAATGGGAACTCGATTATGTTCAAGTGAATCCCAGTTATGCAATCTGACACCTCTGGTTCTATGGCCAAATCAACTGAATCTATCATCAGAACAAGTGGCAAAGGAGGAATCATATGGCTCGATGGGCCATTAGACCAATCCCACACGCGATCACTCAAATATCATATTAGGCTGTTCACGTAAGGTAGAAGAATAAGATAATAGTTGAATGAGGAGGCGACCCTCATAACCGTCGACCAGTTCTCCTCAAGACCCACTACTCATAGCGAATCTGCAAAGAATAAAGAAGCATGGTAAGAGTATGATGTAAGTAAATTACTAAATATAATATCTTTTACCTTGCCCCTGGTCATCGTATGAATGTAATCACATAAAAAAAGTCTAGCTGATGAGACCTCTCAAGCTCTGCACAACGTGCAGCCCATTTCTCCTTACAAGCAAGGAGTGGGGAAGGAAGAACTCCTAACTCATATGCCCACATCTATAATGAATGAGATAGAATCATGTATGGGATTCAAAGAGACAAAACATGAAGGTATAGCAAAAAAAAAGAGAGAGAGAAAGAAGAAGCTATCTCAAGAAGTGGTCCAAACCCAGTAATCCTACAAACACCTCAACAAGCACGATCTAAACCAAAATACAATTGTCTGAGAGTAGCACGACCCCATTCGAAATCCCTCACTCGATCAAGATCCTAGAGGGTAGGAAGTAAAGTCAAGAAGGTGATGTTTGATGTGTTTGTAAAGATTGTCGAACCAAGTAGATACACGATGAAGCTGCATGCATACTTATCCACATCGACTAGAGTCAGATTGGACCTCCTTTTCAAATACTCATATATGGGAGTGTATCGAATTGCAACATTATTTTTGACCTTTACCTCACACCTAAACTGTTGGATCAAGTTCAGCTGATCCCTTGAGTCTGCGCTACAGGCGTTAAAAAGAACATTAAAAGGAGTGACTTCATCACGACATGGAAAGACAGTTAGACCAGCAATGTCTGAAGGCGTAATAGACATCTCACCAATTGAAAGATGCAATGTATGGATTGTGCCCATCCACCTCTCATACAAATGCTTGATTATCAGTGTATCGAGGAGTATGTGGAAGACACGTGATGAACTCGTAGAAGCCAGTGATGGAAATCCTATTTCTAATAGCTTCATTCTCTATCTCTGGAAACCAACTATAGGCTTCAAAAAATGACTCACAAATCCTACTCTCATGGTATTCCTAAAGCAAGAAATTGAACTCTTTACATGAGTTCATGCCTAAAAAAATTTGAAGAAAATGAAAAACCAAAGAATGAAGAAGAGTACATACTAGACTGATCATGTGCGAAGCCACATCGTTGCCAACGGGCACTTCTTGATCCTTTGAAAGACCCTTGAATGTCAATTTCTAGATCAGATCACTCTAATTCAAGTCAAGATGGACTAGGTGACCCACCATTGGAAAGAGAAAGTTGAGGCGAACATGTAAGAGAAAACCGGGAGTGAATAGGATGAAGAATGAAGAAGTTATGCACGAATGAAGCAACAAGAGGATGAATGGACTTTATACAAGTCCTTAACCGTCGGTTGGCAGTCAAAATATCCATGTAGTTATTGACCAACCATCAGGCAACAGTCAGATAGCAGGGTGGCTATCTAACAGTCGACCATCTGTCCCTTCAATAAAGGGCAATTCAGTAAAAAAAGAAAAAAGAAAGAAAAGAAAGAAAAAGAAAAAGAAAAATAAAGAAAAAGAGAAAAAAAAAAAGAGAGAGTAAAAGGAAAGAAAAAAGAAAAAGAAGGATTCTTCATCGATCCTAAGACACTGAAGGAATTTTTGGATAGCATCGGTGACAAGCACTCGGCCTTGGCAATAGCTTAGCAACTCACAAGGAAAGACGAGTATCATCAGCCGATGGAATCTTCGATCAAAATCACATGGAAGAATTCCTCCAGATACTAGAAAGCAATTTGTTGATGAACACACTGAATAAGGTAAAAATTTAAATTGATTTTACATCATCGAGAAATGTTTGAATCTTAAAGGATTTTGCAAAGACAAGGGAAAGATCCTTAGTGAGTCAGATAATAAACAACGTGATTATCCAGTAAAGAGCATGTTGAATGCAAGAATGAAGGATGTCAAAACTCAAGAGATTTCCCCAATAGACTAGAAGAAATCGAGAATAGAAGCAAGAATACTCGAAAGAAGGGCATGAAACCTAATGAATACAAAGACTTGAGAAGATCAAAGAAGTATGAAGAATACTTAGTAGAGGGGCATGAAACCAAGCGAATGAAAAGTCTAAAGAAATCGAAGAAAGTATGAACGATACTTCGTCGAAGGCATAAAGAATGAAAAGGTATAATGGCCGCAGACCATTGCATGATAGAAGTCTTCCTAGTGGGCATGCATTAGAAGGAAACCCTAAGACGTAGGTGCACTTAAGAGTGTTTTAAGCGCTTCAAATAGGCACAAGCCTTAAGAATAGACTCACTGAAGAGTGTTGAAAACCCTAAGATGTAGGTGCACTTAAGAGTGTTTTAAGCCATTAGAAGAGGCGCACTAAAGAGTGTTGAAAACCCTAAGAAGTAAGTGCACTTAAGAGTGTTTTAAGCCCTTAAAATAGGCACACTAAAGAGTGTTAATAAACCCTAAGAAGTACGTGCACTGAAGAGTGTTAGAAACCTTAAGAAGTAGGTGCACTAAAGAGTGTTTTATCTTAGCATCCTAAGGATGCACTTCATACATTAGAATAATGCATTTGTTTGCACTTGAAGGGTGCACATTATGCATCATAGGGAGGTACCTGTCTGCACCAGAAAGGTGCCTTGCATGCATTATAAGGATGCATCTTAGCCCTTAGATGGGCACACTAGCCCTTAAATGGGCATACATTCTCCCTTGAATGGGCACTTCAGCCCTTAGATGGGCACACATTCACCCTTGACAGGCACCTTAGCCTTTAAAATGGCACATCAGCCCTCAAGTGGGCACTTTAGCCCTCTAATAGGCACACCTTTTGTAGGAGCAGAAGGAGAGAAAAAAGATGATAAGAAAGTCCGATAGAATGAGGATGAAGGCGAAGATGTTGAGGGGGAAGAAAGAAAGACAAAGCAAGAGTGTTTTGTCGACTTTTGTGTCCCATAAACCTGTCCAAAGTAGGGGGTAAGTTATAGACACTAAATTCTTGAGGTTCGATGAAGGAATGAAGATGAATGTTGAGCAAAAAAATGACCAAGATGCCCTTGGAGGCCAAGAAAGGAAAAGTGAGAAGGAATTGATGAAAGGTCTCGAAAACTAACATATGACTTCAAAAATTCATAGAAATTAATCCAGAAAGAATCTGATGGTGAGTCATATGCCGTTGTGAAGCTACAGATGTCTAGTTTTCATAGAAATTTATGGATTGCAAATCGAAGTTGAATTTGAGAAGTTAGGTGTGATCGAACGAAAAAAAGTTTGAAGGGACCACACTGCAAAAGGACAAAATAGGAAAGGCCGAATAGAAAACAACCGGCCGGCTGTCAAACAGTTGTCTGGCTGTTGACCAACGATTGGTCGGCTATGAAACAGTCACCCAGCTATTGAATGACAATCAGCTAGCTATTTGACAATTGCCCAACGATTTGATGACAATCACCCGGCTGTTTATCGTTCATTTTCGAAAATTTTCAATTAAAACATTCCTTTTTCAGAATTTGCTTTCTTTTTCAAATCCAGCTCTCACCTATATAAACCCCCCATTGGCTCACTTTTCGACACATCGACTTTTGAAACAATTCTCTCTTATTTCTCTTAAAGACACGCTCAAGAATTCGAAAAGTCTTTTCTAGTCTAAAGTTTTCAAGCGTTTTATTGCTCTAAACCCGGAAAGGGTACGTCTTGATAGTAGAATTCTCTCCTCCCTCTTATCTTCTCTTTTATTTTTCTTGCTTAGAATTAAGATGTTTAGGTTATTTTAAGCTTAGAATAAGCATGATTAGGATTTATTTTTATGCTTAGAAGCATGATAGGGTTATTATGAATGTTCTAATCCATTTTTGTTTCACGAGATGGATAAGCGTGTCAAGATAAGTCCACTATCTTTTCAAGGTAAGTCTGTCATCTTTTCTTTATTAGAATCACGTTTAGGAATTTATTTTTGCGAATGCTTAGAATCATGCTTAGGAGCACATGATTAGAATCATGCAGAAATACTTATATTTGCTTTGATACATGCTATGAAATAGCATATAATAAGTGAGAATTACCATTTTGCCCTTGGATGTCTTGTTTAGCTAGAATAGCTATGATTGATGTTGATTGCTTGAATTAAGCTAAAAATGCCATGTTTAGGCTAGAACATGCCATGATAACCATGTTTAGGCTAGAATATGCCATGATAACTATGATTAGGCTAGAATTGCCATGAATTAATATTGAATTATGCTAGAATAGCAATTGCCATGATAGAATTATCGAATTTAGGTCGAAGTGCCATGATACTAGATTATGGCTTTGTTTGATTTATAATTTTTTAATTTATGAATGTATAAATGTCTGTATTATGATAGAAGTGTAATTATGTGATGCCATGAAGTAATGGTGGACTCACATTAAGGGTGAGGGACCATTACTTACAATGAATATTTGAATGAATGAATTTGTGAATATACTTGCAGAGACTTGCTAAGTATTGAATAGACTCACATATGGTGGTGATGAATTCACTATTTATTGAGTCTTAAATTGATTGTTTATATTTGGATATGAAAGTCATCGCGAATGAATGTATAAAATATTTTTACTTGAAGTAGAATTATTTTATTGTTGAAGAATAAATGATGTAATTTGCTTTTCCTTCCCCTGTGTTTGAAAGGATATGTAACTCCATTCTCCTCCTTCTTTTTATGGATGCTTATAAAATTGTCACTGATTGAATAATCACCTCATATGTCTAATAAAGATAAAAAATAATAATGGGCACATAAAACCAACAATGCTAAGTGGACTAAGTAACAATACAAGATATTCTTATTTGGTATTTCCTTAGTGGAGGCCGGATTTATATTTGGGCGGGCGAATGACTCATACCTAACTTCCTAAACCCATCTCTAAAGGGATGAGGGTAGTTTAGGTCCCAAGGCGAGGGATCAGATTGCCCCTACTCAATTGAATAATTGGGTGGCGACTCCATTCTCCAGACCTACCCATGGCTCGTTTGTATTCCTTTAAGCCTCGAAAGAGACTTTGGCAAGATGAAAGCCCCATTCACACATACCCAACGTCAAATTCTAACAATTGGACCAGCCATCTTGCTGGCTTTCCCACCAATGATGGTGCTTCGTAAAGATACTTCATCGAATCCGCTTTTGAGACAGCCTTAATCTTATAAGACTAAAAATAATGCCTCAACTTCTTTGAGAGCCAAACTAGGGCTAAGCATGTTCTCTCCACGTAGCTATACTTCGTCTTGTATGGTAGCAACTTCTTGCTAAGATAATAGACGGTATGCTCTACGACATTCTCATATTTTTGTGCCAGCATAGCACTGATGGCATCATCCTCAAGAGCCAAGTAGAGAATCAAATTCTTGCCAGGTTTTGGCGATTTCAAAACTGATGGATTACGCAAGTACTTCTTGATCTTCTCAAATGCCTATTGTCACTAGTCATTCCACTCCATCGGCTGATCCCTCTTTAGAAGCATGAAGATCGGTGCACAGACTATTATTAATTTGGCAATGAACCAACTGATATATTGGATCTTCCCAAGAAATCCCTAAACTTCCTTTTTAATCTTGGTTGATGGCATTTCTATAATCGTCTTGACTTTGTCTGGATCTACTTCTATCCCTTTTTTGCTAACTATAAACTCCAACAACTTCTGTAAGGTGACTCTAAAGACACACTTCTTTGAATTAGTCACAGCTTATATTTCTTCACCATTTCTAGGAATATGTCTAAAGCTTCAAAGTGACCTTCTCGAGTCTCAGATTTCACCATCATGTCATCTATATAGACTTTTATCTCCTTATGCATCATGTCATGAAATAGTGTCATCGTCATTCATTAGTAAGTTGCCCCTACATTCTTCAACTTAAAGCGCATCACCTTATAACAGTAGCTTCTCCATTTTGTAATAAAGGCTGTTTCCATCTTGTCTTTATTAGCCATCATTATCTGGTTGTATCTTGAAAACTAATATACAAAGGAAAACATCACACTGACAGCAGCACTGCCTACTAACACATCAATGTGAGGCAAAGGAAAATCATCCTTCAGCGAGGCCTCATTCAAGTCTTAGTAATCAACACACATTCAAACTCTTCTATCCTTCTTTGCACTGGCACGATATTGGCTAACCATTTTGGATGTTTCACCACTTCTAAAAGCATGGCTTCAATATTCTTGGAAACTTCTTCCTTGATTTTCTGAGCCTATTTCGATCTCAACCCCCTCAACTTTTGCTTAATTGATTTTCATGTGTGGATATGTTCGTATGCTCAACAATGCTTTTCTCGATTCCAGACATGTCCTCATGGGACCAAATGAAGACTTCTTCATGTTTCCTTAGTAATTTTTCAAATCTTTCTCTCTCTTTAGGAGTTGTATCAAGTGCAATGCATATGTTCTTAGGTTTTTCGATTGTACCAAGATTAATGTCATGAGTTTAAATTGCATGGATGTCAAATATGCTAGTGAAATGCAAATTATGATGCACAATGCCTTTAGGAAAGATATCACACAAGTAAGCAAATTGATTCTTTATTACATCAAATTTAGAGACAAAAACAATGTCTTCTTCTTCAAAGAGGTTAGGCACAAATACATCCTTATAAAATACATCTTTTATTCCTTCATCGATGAAGGCAGCAAGGTCAATGGACAGGTCCATTGGTAGTGCTTGATCGTAATTCTTCTCCTCCTTGATGGTCATCTTCTCCATTTCCTCAACCAAGTCATTCCCTTTGGAGATTCTTGCTTGAAGGATATCCTTGCAAATCCTGAATTTGGGCTTCAAGATTACCATGAAAATGCATGGCTCAATAGCTCCCATATCTTCGTATCTTGGGCTTTGACAAACTTGATGAATCTCCCCTTCTTGGGCTCAAAGTCTTCTACTTTCCCATCAAACTCATAACCCAAACCTCTTCTAGAAGTTTAGCCTTTGAAATTTGGAAGGGATGGTAAACCATGTCTATTCCTCCCAAGCCCAGTCCCCAGCAAATCTCCTTGTTTCTTCGTTATCCCAACTACAATTGGGTTGACTTCGTCAACCACAGCCACATATGAGCCTCCTATCTAGGTATCTCCCCAACTTTCACACTTAAAGTAGCTGATACAATTGTTGAAGCCGCATGAATGGTCACAATCTCCCTATTCATCTTAAATTGGATCTTCTAATTTAGCGTGAAAGGGAATCCACCAAGTGGATAGAACCATGCTCGTCCCAACAAGGCAGCAAATATGACTCAAATTTTAAGAACTATAAATTTTATCATTACTTTAATTGGCCCAATCTTCACTAATGCCTTGAAGATCCTAATGGCACTCCTCTTCGAGTTATCATAGGCCTTGATCACCATCTCACAAGGCTCAAGCTCATCTTTACTGACCCCGTACTTATGTAAAATCTTCTTTGGCATAATATTGATAACAGATCCATCATCCACCATGATGCAAGGAGATGTCTTCCCACCAATCTCTGTGGTGATGAATAATTGTTTGTTATGATTCCTTTATTCGAAAGGTAGAACTTTATTGGTGAAGGTGATCACACCCTTCTCATTTACCCCCTTAGGTTTTCTTCCAGTCAAGGCGATCAACATTTCATTTGTAGTAGTAGCCATTGATATTTTCACCTCTGCCAAAGCCTACACCACAGCTTCTGTATGCTTTTAGGATGATATCAACAAATCCCAAATGTTAGCATTCGCTTGGATCTTTTTTTAATTACTCGACGACTTGGTCATCTTCTTCTTTCTTGGTTTCTTCTTTGCAAACTTCTTTGCCCTTCTCGACAGTTTTCTCTATTGGTTTCTCCTTCTCCTTCTTATCGTAAAATCTACCACTTCTTGATCATTCACACTCTTACCCTTAAGTGTTTCTCCTCATGTGTTTCTCCCTCAACTCTCACTTCTTCTTCTTCATCACTATTAAAGTTAGTCAAAATGTTTGGGGGAGGGGGGGTCTTGACTTTAGGAATGTTATCTCATATGTCCATAACTCTCACTTCTTTGCACCTTCTAGGTAAACTCTCCCTTCTCCCAAGGTTCTTAACTCGTTTCGCTTTCTTGGCTTAGCTACCCTCCTTCACTTTGAGTCTTCTAGTTGGTGGGCCTCTTCTAGCCCCTTTGCTAGCCATCTACTTCTTGGCAAAGGCACTCGATGATGTGGACTTCTCCTTGGCAAATGCTTCTTCATTCTCTACCTCAACTTCCTCTTCATCTACTTTTTATTATTCTTCTTCCTCATGGTCGGTAAGGCACACAAATTTGGGTTCTAAGCTTTGCTTGACTCCGTTTATTGCAACACTAGTCTATCCACCCTTCTTGGTGTATATCTTGGCTGCCAAAGGAATGGGCTCGTCTTCCGTCGTCTTAATGATCTCTTTAGGTTCTTCGACCTCAGGTTTTTCAATCTTAGGCTTTTTCGTGACTACCTTTCTAGTGGACCCTTCCTATTTTTCAAGCTCTCTCGGCCTTGCTTAATTTACTTTCTTCAAAGGAGTTCATGACTTGCTCCTCAGTCAAGCCTGACCCAATAATGTTGGTCATTAAAGAAGATACCCGATTATAGTTGGGTAGTGGACTACTTCTCGTATTGGGCTCATGCCTCTTTGGATCAGGAATCTGGCTCTTCTCAATCAAATCTTAAATCTTATGACAAAGACGAGTGTAATCATTGATCTTATGCCTGGTCACTAGATGGAATTCAAACTTCTCATGATGCCCCCAATTCCTTGGTAATGGATTTGGAAGCTCTCTCGGTGGCAATGGCTGCAATATCCCTTCAACTCTCAATCTTACAAAGATCTTGGATAGTGGTGTCCCCAAATGATTGAACTTCCTTTGTGGGTTGACCGCCTTACCTTTACACGCTTCGGGCTAGACCCATTAGCTTGGTGATACAACCCTGGACTTCTTCGAGGGTAGCTATTATTGCTTTTTTTCTGTATGTATTCCAAATCTTCTATTTGGATAGTTGAGTCATACAAGTCTTCAAATGTTTTGATGGGGAAGCGCACTAGTATATCACTGATGAAGGTATGGGTTTCATTGACCACCATACAAACCTGGTCCTTTTTCACTGGCCTAGTGGTCATCTTGGTGGCCTTGGCTCTAACAGAATAGATACTCTGAGAAGGTCTCGCTAGGCTTTTGATGTGTCGTCTCCAAATCCCTCAAGGTTACCCTTAACTGGGTATTATGGTGGTACTGCTCCACAAATTGTTTGAAAAGTTTCTCCCAATCTTCTCGAACTCTCTTAGGGAGGTCATGGTACCATACTACCGTATCTTCTTTTAGGGATAGCATGAAGTACTCTAATATGCGCTCCTTTGATAAAGGAGTAGTAGCCATGACAGTTGTATATTGTCTCAAGTGCGCCTTGGGGTTGCCTTCTCCATTGAACTTAGGCAAGCCTGGTAAGTGAAACTTTGGAAGCAAATCACTGTCCCAAATTATGTCGTCTAGGTGTTCGACCCTTTTCAGTCCTTTCTTCTTCAAGAAGGATTGGACCTTCTCCATGTCTTTGGCCAACTGTTTGACCGATACGGGCTTTTCTTGATTGATTGGGCTTTTTTGCTATCTCTGTCATGGCTAGTCTCACCATCATCACCACTGTTACCCTCAGGTGGTGGTTGGGTTCATGCAGTTGGGCCCATTCCATAGAGCTTCGATGAGGTGGGCCATTTGTTGTCTGAGTGCGGTGATGTCAACCCCACTTGAGCCATTTCAGGATTATTGTTGTTGGGTGTCGCCATTTCGTCAACTGGTTTTTCTTGCCTTGTTAAATAACCACCTCGTCTAACCTAAGCTATGATGGCTGCAAAACAAATGTGTTAATGCCATACATGCATGTATGTATGCATGATATGATGTATGCTCATATGAGGGTATAGACACGCTTTCAGCCTTCCGACTTATTTCTCCCACACATGTAGAGTCGACTCTCTTTTCCTAGGATTTTTGGCTTTATTCCCAAGACATCATCATGTGATGTCGAAATGTGAGATTCTCTCACCTATTTCTAACAAACATGTGATGTTGGATTCTCCATGATTATCATAATATTACTTTCCAAACGTCATGATAACCTTAACTCATGGCACATGTCCCCATTTTGTTCTTGTGGGTGACTCGACATATAGTATTCGTTCATGGTTCCATGAGATTTGAGTTGATGTTATTCTAATCATGGGGAATTTAAATCCATAGACATGCATTTCAACATGGGTTTTGGATATTCATCCTATTGAAAATTTCTAGAGTCGTCTACATAGGCTTAAGTCTCAAGGGTCCAATGGTCTGGGCTCCTTCGAGCGAGAGATGCCTTTTTAGGCTGGTCTCTTTCTATACCAATTCAATGGTACGTGCTCAAAGGTGGTAACATCAACATGAGTTGTTTAGGGGTTGAGTAGAGCCAAAGACTTCTCATGCTAATGCCACAGCCTAGTTTGGGTAATTTCGTGCTCATTGTGTGCAAAAATGTAGCGACGCAAGGACTCAAAATATCAACATGAACTATTAGAATTTGGTATCCCAATCTGAATCAACTTCTCTTACCCCTAATGGAGTCACCACTATGAACGAGACTTTCATCCCGCTAGAGTGTTTGCAACCACGATACTATGTCAAAGTCTTTTTCGAGACTTAAGGGAACACAAACAAGCTATTATAGACACTGAATTTTTGAGGCTCGATAATGAAATGAAGATGAATGTGGAGCCAAAAAAATGACCAAAATGTCCTTGAGGGCCAAGAAGAGAAGGTTGAGAAGGAGTTGGTGAAGAGCCTCGAAAACTAACATGTGACTTTGAAAAATCACAGAAATTAATCTAGGAGGAATATGATGATAAGTCATATACTGTTGCAAAGCGACAGAAGTCTAATTTTTGTAGAAGCTTACGGATCGCAAATCGAAGTTGAATTCAAGAAGTTATATATGATCAAAGGAACAAAGGTCTAAAAGGACTACATCGAAGGATGACAAAAAAAGAAGGGGTCGAAGAGATATTGATCGGCTGGCCATCGAACAGCCGCCCGACTATTGGCTGATCGTCGACCAGTTGTCAGATAGCTACCCAGTCGTTCTTGTTTTATTTTCAGAAATTAGCATTAAGAACTTTCCTTTTCTGTTTTTAGTATAAAGATTTTCAGGCGTTTTATTGCTATAAACCTAGAAAGGATGTCTAAAGAGTAGAATTCTCACCTCCCTCCCATTTTCTCTTTAATTTTTCTTGCTTAGAAGAAGTATGTTTAGGATTCAATTTTATGCTTAGAAGTATGTTTAGGGTTATAATGAATTGTTCTAACCCTATTTGTTTTGCGAGATGGATAAGCGTGACAAAGTAAGTCCGCTATCTCTCCTTTATTAGAATTATGCCTAGGAGTACATGCTAAGAATCATGCTTAAGAGCACATGATTAGAATCCTATCATAGAAACTTATTTGCTTTGACGAATGCTAGGAAATAGCATAGAATAGGTGAAAATTATCGTTTTGCCTTTGAATTACTTGGTTGATGATGATTGTTTGAATTAGGCTACAATATGTCATGAATGCTATGTTTAGGCTAGAATATGCCATGAGAATCATATTTTGGCTAGAATTACCATGAATTAATATGAATAATGCTAGAATTGTAATAGATAGAATTGTCATGATAGAATTTATCAAATATAGGCTTGAATACGAAGATATTAGATTATGGCTTTGTATGATTTATGAATGTATAAATGTTTGTATATTAGGAAATGTAATTGTGTTATGCCATGAAATGATGGTGGACTCATATTGATGTTGAGGAACCATCACTAAGAATGAAAGCCTTGGTAAACTATGTTTGAATGGACATGTAAGAAGCTTAATATACGTTAAATAGACTCATATATGGTGGTGAGGAATTCATGATCTATTAGATTTCGAATGTATATGAATGTTTGAAATATTTTTATTATTGAATAATAACTATTGTAATCTTCTCCCCTTCCCCCATGTATGATGGAAATGTAATCTATTCTCTTCCCTATTTCTTTGTATGAATATATAACTATTTTGATTGAATAATCACTTACATGCCTAATGAAGATAAAATGGATATGTGTGCTTAAAATGAACAACGCTAAGTGAACTAAGTAACAACATGAGCTATTCCTATTTGATATTTTCCAAGTGGAGGCCGAATTCACATCCAGATGGATCAAAGGATTCGTACCTAACTTCTTAAACCTATCTCTAAAGGGATGAGAGTAGTTTAGGTCCTGAAGTGAGGGATCAAATTTCCCCCATTCATTCCCAATTGAATAATTAGGTGGCGACTGCTTTCTCTAGACGTGCCCAGGCTCATTTATGTTCCCTTAAGTCTTGAAAGAGGCTTTGACACAGTGTCATTGTCGTAAACACTCTAACGGGATGAAAGCCTTATTCACATCCATGAGCGCGTGTGGAGAAATAGAGTTGCCACCCACTTATTTAATTAGGAATGAATAAAGGCAATCCGATCCCTCGCTTTATGACCTAAACTACCCTGATCCCTTTAGAGATGGGTTTATGAAGTTAAGTACGGGTCATTTAACCCGCCTAGATCTAAATCTGGCCTCCACTAGGCTATACCAAATAAAAATACCTCATATTGACATACAGTCCACCTAAGTTGTTTATTTTACACACATTTCTATTTTCATCTTTATTAAGCATGTGAAGTGATTATTCGATCAATAACAACTGTATATTCATGCAAAGAAAGATGGAGGAGAATAGATTAAATTTCCATCAAACATGGGGGAAGAGGAAGAGGATTACATCGCTTGTTCTTCAACAATTAAATAGAATACTTCAAATAAAATATTCCATACATTCATATGAATCATAGCTTCAATAATTGATCGAAACTCAATAGATGATGAATTCTCCACCACCATATGTGAGTCTATTCAACATCTATAAAGGCTCTTGCATGCATATTCATAGATTCAATTATTTCAATCAATTAGAATACAAAGCTATAATTAGAATCATGGCATTGGAGCCTAGATTTGATAATTCTATCATGGCATTCTAGCCTATTGCTATTCTAACATAATTCATATCAATTTATAAGAAATCATGGCACTTCTAGCCTAACATGGTTATCATCGCATGTTCTAGCCTAATTAAACAATTAACATCAACCAAAGCTAGTCTAGCTCAATCAAAGCATTCAAAGGGGCAAAATGGTATTTCTTACCTATTTTATGTTATTTCCTAGCATGCTTCAAGGCAACTATAAATTTTTATAGCATGATTTTAATGATCTGTTCCTAAGCATAATTCTAAGCATTCGCAAAGAAATTAAAATTCCTAAAATGATTCTAATAAAGAAGGGATAGCGAACTTACCTCGACACGCTTATCTTTCTCGCAAAACAACTAAGGGTTAGAACAATTCATCATAACCCTAGCATGCTCCTAAGCATCAAAATAAACATTAATCATGCTTAATTCTAAGCAAGAAAAATAAATAAGAACGTTGGAGGGAGAAGAGAGGACTGCTCTCAAGACGTACCTTTTATAGGTTTAGAGCAATAAAACACTTGGAAATCTTTGAATTGGAAAAGACTTCTCGAATTCTCGAGTGTGTCTTCAAGATGGAGAAGAGATGATTAAATTCGATGATAGTCTCTTGAAAACTGAGCCCAGAGGGGTCTACATAAGGGAGGGTTGGTTTGAAAAAGGAAGTAAAGAAAAAAAAAAAGGAAGGCCAAAATTGAAATTTTTCAAAATTAGGGGACCAATAGTGGGGGGCTACTGGCAAACAATCGAGCGACTGTCAGACAACTGAGTAGTTGTCACTCAATAGCTGAGCGACTGTCAAATCGTCGATTGGCTATTGGTCAATAGCTAGGTAGCCGTTTTGCAGTCGAGCGACTATTCTCCCTTTAACCCTTCCTATTTTGGCACTTTGCACTGCAATCTCTTCCGACCTTTGTTTGCTCAGTCGCGCATAACTTTTCCAATTCAATTTCGATTCATAATTCATAAATTTCTATGAAAACTAGACATTTGTAATTCACAACATTATATGACTCATTACCATATTCCTTCGGGATTAATTTTTGTAATTTTTTGAATTCACATGTCAGTTTTTAACACCTTTCGTAGATTCCCTCTAACATTTCTTTTCTTGGTCGCCAAGGGCATTTTGGTCATTTTTATTACTCGACATTCATCTTCATTTTATTATTGAGCCTAAAAAATGTAGTGTCTATAGTCTAGTACCACATATTGTAAAAATTAGAAGTTACTATGACTTCCATAAAGTGTACAGACATCAGACTGATGGGCGCGCTTGATTGAAGCATGAAGTACAAGACTTGATTGATAGTGACCAGATTCTCGACCCAAAGAATGAGCTGGACCCAAAGCGCAATCCGATTCCTAATCATAAGAATGTTCCTCATACTTATATGATTGGCTCCAATTTACCTGAGCAATAAGTGCTTGATTCTTTTGAGGAGTTGAAAAGTGATAAAGAAAAAAATAGGCAAATGGAGGCCCAAGCCAAGGAAAACATGAATGCAATACTGAAAGAAGTTGATGAGATCTTTGAAGAAGGCAAGATGCTTGTAGAGGAAGGAGGGATATCTTAAAGCGAGGGAGAAACACCTGTGAGGTGAGTAGAGAGAAATGAGGAGTTGGAAGAGCTCGAGAGGAAAAAAGAAGAAAGAAAGAGGGAGGTAAAGGCTATTACGAGATAGTGGAGGGCCTGGAATGAAGCTAGACAGCTTGTAGGGCCAGTCTATGAATATTCTAGTAATGATGATAGTTATGAAAGTGAGGAGGAGGTTTAAGGCCGTTATAGGCAACTTAAAGAAGGAGATATTTAGAATGAGTACACACTGCTCAGCAAAAGAAAAGTAGTCAAAGATGAATACATGCCACTTAGAGAGAGGAAGGAGGAGAGAAAATACTCGCCCCTCAACATAAAGATAGATGGTAGTAACTACTCATCATTGAGTAGAGAGGAAGATTTCAGTGAGTACATGCCACTTAGTACAAAGATTGAAGAAAGTGAGTGCTCACCTCTTAGCAAAGGAAAAGTTTATGTGATAGATTCAGAGCTTACTGAAGAGGAAGTTTTGAGGTCCTTTGAAGATGAGAAGAAAGAAGACACCGATGGACCTATACATGTGACTCCACTTCTGGCTAAAGTTCAAATAGAAGGGGCATGGGTGAAAATGACCCCGAGCAAATATAAAGAATGGGGAAAGAAAGAAAAGGAAATAGTCAATGCCAACGAACGACTCGAAGAAATGCCTCTTGCAGCTAAAGTGTTTACCCAAAATGCTAATTGGGTTAATGTTAAGGTCGAGTCTCTAGAAACGATTGGAAGGTGGATGAAGAAGGAATGTGCCCACAACCAATAAGGGTTAGTGATAAAGAAAGCAGTGACAAAGAGAGTAGTAAAGAGAATAGCAAAGAAAGCGATGAAAAAGGCAGTGAGGAGAGTGATGAAGTTCTTAAGGTAGATACTCTGTAAACCTTTTGGCGTGATTCCAATAATGATGAAGAGGAAGGTGAAGATGTCAGAAGTTGTAAGAATACAGAGAAAGTTCAAGGATTGACTATGAGTGGACTGTTCTATCCTGATAGAAAGGCCTGGGAAGGAGGGAGTCCAGAGACTAGTAAGGAAAGCGAAAAGAAAAAAAAAAAGATGATGAGAAAAATGAGGAGGAGAAGAAGGAAGAGGATAGCTCTATCATAAACAACTAAAGAAAACTCAAGCGCTCATTAGCATTTATGATTTGCTAATGTCTTCAAAAGAGCATAGAGAAGCTATGGCTAGAGCTTAGCTAATATCTCAATTTCTGTGACTTCTACACCAGGAGAAATGATTGGAATGGTCATTAAGAAGAAGAAAGAAAAATGGACAATCACTTTCACTAATAATGATCTACCACCAGAGGGTAGAGATCATATCAAGCCACTGGTTATTTCATAGAGATATATGGCAATGAAACTTCTTGTGTGATGGTTGGTTATAGATTAGCCATCAATTTGATCCCTCTTAAGCCGCTGAATAAGTTTGGAATCAGCAAGGATGAACTGGAGCCATCACATTTAGTGATAAGGGCTTATGATCACTCCAAGAAGTCAATAGTGGAAGTCTTTAAGGCACTCGTCAAGATAGGTCTAATTGAGGTGATAGTGAGTTCACTGTTCTCAACATCTTGATCACGTTTAAAGACCTACTTGGCCATGCATGGTTTTGAAGTGCCCTCTACTTTATTCTAAAGACAATCAAGACTGAATTGTCAATTCCAGTAGCTTCTCTTAGTATTAAGAATAGAAAAGTTCTATATTCGGGTGGTCTGTGGGTGTCAATGATTAATGAGTATGGCCCAATGGTAGCTCATATTATGAAGATACAAGGTTATATGCTTAGAACTGGCCTAGGCAAGAGTTATGCAAGAGTGACCTCTCTCCCAAATTTCAAGAGGTAGACTAGAAAGAGGGGGATAGGTTATGTTCCTGATGAGGATGAACAGTCGTAACCGACAAAGGGAAGGATGATTAAGTTTGTGATGGCTTTAGATACAGTTTACAAAGGAGAGACCTTAGAGGAAGAAATTGTGGAACCTATCTAAAAGGGAAAGACAAGGCCATGGCAACGCAAGGGGGTTGTGAAACCGGGTTTTGCGGGGTTCAAGGATGTCATCGATTCCATAACTATTGAAGAGGTAGAATCACAGTTGACTAAGAAGATGAAGAAGCTGAGAATCGAGGAGGATTCTAAGCCTAAAGAGAAGCCGTGGGAAGAAGAGATAGATGAGCTTGTTGCTTTTATTATCAATGATATTTAGAACACTTGTTATAAGGAACTCTTTATTCTAGACATGTTTGATGACAATGTTTTTGTTTCTAATTATGATGCAATAAAGTATGACTATTTTTACTTGTGTGATGTCTTTCCTAATGGTAGAATGCATTACGATTTTTATTTCACAAGTATATTTGATATTAATTCCGTAAAAATGCATCATATTAACCTTGGCACATCTAAACATCCTAAGAACATATGCATTGCACATAATACAACTCTTGAAAAGAGAGAGAGAGAGAGAGAGGATATTAAAAAGGCATAAATAGGTGTTCACATGGTATATGATGACACACCAGGATTCGAGAGAAACATTGTTGAACACACATACCAACTTATTCAGAAATGATGCTGGTGAAAAAAGTTCAGAAAGATGGGACCAAAATCGGTAGAAAAGATCAAGGAGGAAGTCTCCAAGCAAATTAAAGCAAAGTTCTTAGAGGTGGTTCATTATCCTCAATGGTTAGCAAACATCATGTCGGTTTAAAAAAAAGACGAAAGGGTTAGAATGTGTAAGGATTACCAAGACCTTAACAAGGCTTCCCTAAAAGATGACTTCCCTTTGCCACTATAGACACTTAATTTTTGAGGTTTGATGATGAAATGAAGATGAATATCGATTAATAGAAATGATCAAAATGCCCTTGGAAGCCAAGGGGAGAAGGGTTAGAAAAAACCGATCAAGAGTCTCAAAAACTGACATATGACGTCAAAAAATCACAAAATTCAATCCAAGAGGAATGTGGTGATGAGTCATGTACCTTGTGAAGCTACAAATGTCTAGTTTTCACATAAATTTACGGATCACAAATTGGAGTTGAACTCGAAAAGTTATATGCATGATCGAACAGATGAAGGTTAGAAAGGACTGCACTGAAAAATTACAAAATAGAAAGGTCCACTGTGCAACAACCAGCTGACTATAGACCAAAACCCAACCAGTTGTCAGAGCGCTAGCCGGCTATCAGAGTGTCGATCGGCAATCTGCCAATAGTCGGCCGACTGTTAATCACGTGTTCTTGGAAAATTTTTTGTGAGACCTTCTCTTTTTGTTTTTCTTCTTCCTTTTCAACTCAACCTTTTTCCTACATAAATAGTCCTGCTCTTCACTTCTAGGACATCCAAAAATCTTCTCTCTATCCCTTTAAGACACACTTGTGAGAATTCTAAGGAGTTCTTTCTAGTCTAATATTTTTTAGGCATTTTATATTGCTCTAAACCTAGAAAGGGTACATCTTGAGAGCAGTTTTCTTTTCTCCCTCATCTTTTTCTCATTTATTTTTCTTGCTTAGAATTAAGATTGTTTAGGTTTGTTTAGAATTAGCATGTTTAGGATTTATTTTGATGCTTTGAAGCATGTTTAGGATTTTATTGAATTGTTTAACCCATTATTTGTTTTATAAGATGGATAAATGTGTCAAGGTAAGTCTGGTTTCCTCCTTTATCTAGAATCATGATTAGGAGTTTATTTTATTTGTGAATGCTTAGAATCATGGTTAAGAGCACATGATTAAAATTATGCTAGGAAAACTTATAATTGCTTTGGATAGGGGTGTCAATTTGGGTCACGACATGCAATTCTGACACTACACGACACGAAAATTTGCATGTTTGGGTTTGCCTTAATAGTATTTGTGTCTTGTTCGTGTCAGGATTTTCAATCTGTTTAATAATCGTGTCGTGTTCATGTTAAGCACCTTCAGCCTGCAAACACAATTATGACACGCCCTGTTTATGACACAAATCCGTTTATGACATGCATATATATTAAACATGATTGACACAAATACAGATTAAAATACGATTAACACGATTGACACGAATAATATTTTATAATTTTTACACACATTAAATAAGACAAATTAGAAATTATAATATTTTATTATATTAATATAACTAGAAGGATACTGGACACATCATCTTTAATTTCTAATTTTCTAAATCAAATATTGAAGTTTATATTATTTCTTGGTATTTAGTTTTGTTTAATTTTGTGTAATATGTTATAGCTATTTCATTTAAAAATAGGTTTTGATGTCTAATCGTGTAATTATCATGTCATAACTGTAATCGTGTTATAATGGTGTAGTAATTATCATCGTGCCATAATTGTGTCATAACTATAAACGAAAGTCATGTCAATCGTGTAAAAATGTCATAATCGTGTTAGACAAGTCCTACTCGTTTCAAACACGAGTACGACCCGTTTATTATTCGTGTTCGCGTGTCGTGCCATGTTACCTATTTAATAATCATGTCGTGTTCGTGTTGACCCTTCATGACACGAATAATAAATGGGTCGTGTTCATGTCTGGTCAATCTTTGTCATCTCACATCTCGACATGACACAAATATGACCCACGAACACGAATTGCCACCTCTAGCTTTAAGAGTAGGTATGAATTACCTTATTTGCCCATTGAGTGCTTGGATTAAGCTAGAATGGCCTTGTTTGATTTTAATTGATTGAATTGGGGTAGAAATGTCATGATTCATTGTAAATTGATATGAATGATGATAGAATAGCAATAGGCAGAATTACCATGATAGAATTATAAAATCTAAGCTGAAGTGCCATGGTTCTATATTATGGTTTTGTATAGAATTTCATCTAATTGATATGAATGAATGTATGAATATACCATGAATATGTTATGATTACAATGATGCCATAAAGTGATGGTGGACTCACATTGATGGCGAGGGACCATAACTTAAGATAAATACTTGAATGATGCCATGAAAGAGGCTTGATAGATATTGAATAAACTCACATATAGTGGTGAGGAATTCATTACCTATCAAACTCAATTTCAATGTTTGTATTGAATATGCATGAATTTGCTTTTTATTGAATGCTTGATTTATAATGAATTCTATGAATGAATGCAATATTTGAAGTGCTAGAGGCAATTTATCTTTTTAGTTATTGAAGAACAATTAATGTAATCCTATCCCCTATCCCCCATGTTTGAAAAGAATTGTAAGTCTATTCTCCTCCCTCTTTTTATGTATGAATATACTACTATTTTGGTTGAATATACCTCACATGTTTTAATAAAGATAAAAATTAACCATGTGTGCATAAAATGAACAACCCTAAGTGGATTGTATAACAACATGAGTTATTCCTATTCTATATACCCTAGTGGAGGCCGAATTTTGATCCGGGCGAGGTGAATGCCCTATGAACGGGGCTTTCATCCCGCTAGAGCGTTTGCGACCACGACACTGTGTCAAACCTCTTTCGAGACCTAAAGGAACACAAACGAGTCATGGGCACGTATGGAGAAAGGATTCGCCACCCAATTATTCAATTGGGAATCAATAGGGGCAATCTGATCCCTCGCTTTGGGACCTAAACTACCCTTATCCCTTCACAAATGGTTCGGGAAGTTAGATATGAGTCTTTCAACCCGTCTGGATGTAAATCCGGCCTCCACTTGGGAAATACCAAATAGAAATAATTCATGTTGTTACTTAGTCTGCTTAGCGTTGTTCATTTTATGCACACATTATTCATTTTATCTTTTTTAGGCATGTGAGGTGATTATTCAATCAATGGCAGTTGTATATTCATACAAAGAAAGAGGGAGGAGAATAGATTACATTTCAATCATACATAGAGGAATGAGGAGAGGATTATATCATTTGTTCTTCAACAATAATAAAATATTCTATACATTCATAAATTTGAATATTCATTCTAAGTAATGGTCCCTCACCCTCAATGTGAGTCTACCATCACTTCATAGCATCATGCAATTACATTTCTTAGCATACAAACATTCGTACATGCATAAATCATACAAACTCATAATCTGGTATCATGGCATTCTAGCCTAGATTTTGATAAATTCTATCATAATTCATATCAATTTATTAAGAATCCTTGTATTTCTAGCCTAAACATGGCATTTTTAGCCTAATTATGGTAATCATGGCAATCATGGCATATTCTAGCCTAATTCAAGCAATCAACATCAATCATAGCACTCAAGAGCAAAATGGTAATTCTACCTATTCTATGTTATTTCCTAGCATTCATCAAAACAAGTACGTTTTTCTAGCATGATTCTAATAATGTGCTCTTAAGCATAATTCTAAACATGTTCACCTAATCATGGTTTTAAGCATTCGCAAAGAAAGTAAATTATTAAGCATGATTCTAAAAAAGGAAAGTTTGCGGACTTACCTCGACACGCTTATCCATCTTGTCAAACAAATCGGGTTCAAACAATTCATAGTAACCCTAAACATGCTCTTAAGCATAAAATAAAATTCTAAACATGCTTATTTTATGCAAGAAAAATAAAATAGAAAATAAGAGGGATAAGAGAATTTTATTCTCAAGACGTACCCTTACCTGGTTTAGAGCAACAGAACGCCTAAAAAATATATTGGCAAAGACTTTCGAAATTCTTGAGCATGTCTTCAAGAGGGAGAAAGAGATGATTGCATTTGATAATCGGTGTCCTGGGAAGTATGGCTAAGTGTGCTTATATAGGCTTTCCTCGGAGTGAAAATATGATAAAAAATCGATGTAGGATTCGAATGAATAGTACTAGCGAACAGTAAAAGTGAACAATACTGGATAAACAGTGGCGATCGCTATTTGGCTGATGGTGAATAGTATCGGCTATTTGTCTAATGATGAACAATACTAGATGAATAGTGCACTAGCTGTTTGACCATTCTTATTTTACAATTTTGTAATACAGTCCCTTCTGACCTTTATGTATTCAATTGCTTATAACCTTTCGAGTTCAATTCCGATTTGTGATCTATAAATTTCTATAAAAGCTAGACATTCGTAGCTTCACAACGGTATATGACTTCACAACGGTATATGACTCACCATCATATTTCTTATAGATTATTTTTTGTAATTTTTTGAAGTCATATGTCAGTTTTTGAAGCCTTTCACCAACTCCGTCTCGCTTTTCCTTTCTTGGCCTCCAAGGGCATTTTGGCCATTATCTTTACTCTATATTCATCTTTATTCCTTCATCGAGCCTCAAAAATTTAGTGTCTATAGCTTAACCCCTACTTTGGAGAGGTTTGTGAGACACAAAAGTCAACAAAGTACTCTTACTTCTTCTTTCTTTCTCCCATCTTAATATGTTCAACGTTGTCCTCCTTCTTTCAGATTTCTCATCATCTCTCTCTCTTCTTCTATTCCTACAAAAACGTGCATCCATTCGAGTGCTAATGTGCCCTTCTAAGGGCAGACGTACCCGTTCAAGGGCTAATGTACCTATCTAAGGGCGAATGTGCCCGTTCAAAAGCTGATGTGCCTATCAAGGGCGGATGTGCCTATCCTAGGTGGGTATGCCCATCCAATGGCAAATGTGCCTCTCTAAGGCGAATGTACCCATAAAAGGGCGAGGCACCCTTCCAAGGGTGAACATGCCCATCTAAGGCGAGTGTGCCTATCTAAGGGTGGATGTGCCCACTCAGGGGCTAATATGCCCATCTAAGAGCGGATGTACCCATTCAAGGGTCAGGAAGCATCCTTATGATGCTTAAAATAAAATACTCTTCGATACACCTACTTCTTAGGGTTTCTAACACTCTTCAGTGCACCTATTTCTTAGGGTTTGTTAACACTCTTCAGTGCATCTATTCTAAGGGCTTCAAACACTCTTAAATACACCTACTTCTCAGGGTTTTCAACACTCTTCAATGTGCCTCTTCTTAGATCTTGTGCCTATTCTAAGGGTTTAACACACTCTTTAGTAGGCCTATCTCTTAGAGTTTCCCTCTAATGCATACCCATCGGGAAAACTTATATCATGCACTGCTTCACGATCTTTAGACCTTTCCATTGTTCATGCCTTCGACTAAGTAGTCCTCATTTTTCTTTGATCTCTTCAGATTTTACATTCGTTGGGTTTCATGTCCCTCTTCTAAACACTCCTTATGCTTCTTCTAGTCTTTGTATTCATTGGGTTTCATGCCTTTGTTTTGAGTACTCTTGCTGCTGTTCTCTATCTCTTCTGGTCCACTAGGGAAATCTCTTGAGTTCTGACATCCTTCATTCTTGCATACATCATGCTCTTTATTAGGTCTCATTGGGACTATCGTGCTGCTTCTGTTGGGTCTCATCGAGACTATCTTGCACATCATGCTACTTCTTTTGGGTCTCATTGAGACCAACTTGCAGATCATGCTGCTTCTATTAGGTCTTATCGAGACTGACTTGCACATCGTGCTACTTCTATAGGATCTCATCGAGAATGTCTTGCACATTGTGCTACTTCTATTGGGTTTCATCGAGATTAATTTGCACATCGTGCTACTTATATGGGATCTCATCGAGACTGTCTTGCACGTCTTGCTACTTCTATTGGGTCTCATCAAGATTGATTTGCACATCGTGTTGCTTCTGTTAGGTCTCATCGAGATTGACTTGCACATTGTGCTGCTTCTGTTCGGTCTCATTGAGACTCATTTGCACATTTTGCTACTTTTGTTAGATCTGTTTGAGACTGACTTGCACATCATACTGTTTCTATTGTATCTCCTCGTGACTGACTTGCACATTGTGCTGCTTCCATTGGATCTCATCAAGATTGACTTGCACATCGTGTTGCTACTGCTACGCCCCTTGAGGTGTTGAGCCCATTTCTTTTACGATTACCCCCAGTATCTTATACTACATTGTAATTCTACTTGATTACTTCTGGATTGTATACCATTCTGAATTATGCTTCTGCAAGAAAATGTTTGATGTTTCATGTATGCATGATATGTATCTTAATAATCTTTTCTTACTATACGTTTCTTGCTTAGACTAGATGGGTTGCCAACAAATCGAGTGTCAAGAGCAAGAGGTTAAGCGTCTTCGGGCTCAAGTTACTACTTCTCCAATTGATTTTGGTGATGATGAGTAAGGACTCTTATCATTAACCCTCTGTTTTTCCCTTATACCATTCATCACCCCTTTTTCGAATTCCAAACATGTCTGAGTTCTTCAGCCTTTTTTTTTAAGCTTCTAAAGCGCGATGACTTAAAGCGGCTCGAACCTAGCGGCTTCTATGATTTGAAGTTTCTTTGACATGCAGAGTCTGATGTCCTTTTTCTAAAGGAACGCATAATCTTCAGGAATCCTTATGATCATGTCTTTTGCTTCAATAGGTAAGAGCTTTGCCCCTTTGTATGAGGAATTATCTACCATACTTGAACATCATTCATCTAGCTCGAAGAGCCTTATTCCTCCTACTATCTAGACACCATTAGTAGCTGATCTTGCCGACTTCTTTGACTTTTCGACTTCCACCATGGGCATTTATACCAGAGGTGGTGGGGTGATCTTATCCTCCATCATACTTTTGCTTGGGATGATGGACAAGACTTTGTATGGTTGGCTTCAATTTTTCAATTCTGCCTTCATAAATCGTCTCTATTGGTCTCTCCAGATGGTCTTACTGACCTTTATCTTGCGATCATCATTTCTCGGATGGGCCTAGGTTTCATAGTAGTTCTTTTGATTCTAGCTGAGATATTGATTAGACTAAATCAAGTCAAGATTAATCCTTGTCAGAGGTTCGGTGGCAGTCTTTTGCTTCTTTAGGTTTTTCTTCCACCCATAAATTTTGCCTAAGCTGCTAGCAGGTTCAATTATTTTCATTTCTTTTCTTTTTTTATGCTCTATTTTTTGTCTAAGTCACCTTTTTAAGGTTTTCGACTTAGCGAGCTTACCCTAACATTTGCCTGAGCTACTCTTTCTAGGTTTTCAACTCAGCGAGCGTTTTCTTTTTTTCGTTCATGTCCTAACTTTTGCCTAAGCTACCCCTTCGGGTTTTTAGCTTAGCGGGCTTGCTTTAATTTTTGCTTAAGCCACCTTTTCAGGTTTTCAACTTAGTAGGGTTTTTCTTATTTTTCTTTTCTTCTTCTCTTTTGGCTACAAGAGAAGATGCCCGCTCTAGCACCATTTCCTACACTTCCTTTAGGATGATTGAAATAATTTTATCTGCCTCGAGTTTCAAGATAGTTAGGGAAATTCTTTACCCCCTTGCTTCTTCTCTTTCTCAAGATTAGTGGGTAATTCTTTACCCCCTATATAGAGAGTTTAATATCATCTTGGGAAATTTCTTCATCCAAATTCAAAGGCATCATCCATGCTAGACAAAATGACTAACTTCTTCCATATATCGTGCTTCTTCATTGTTGGTGGCAAAGTTACTTCTTTGATACCCTTAATGGAAACTGTTGATAGATTTTCTTCTTTCTGACATGTTTTGAATAAACCCAACGTCCTCCAATAACAAGTTGAAATGCAAAATATAAGTTGTGCATCAATTTAATTCACATTCAAGTTCCTCAAAGATTTCTCAAATTCAATAGCTCAATGGTAATGCATTGACATCGTGGTTGTTCACAATTTTGATTTCGAGCCAGAATTGCTTCATTCAAGATTCTTCATGTGTGTGTATATAACCAATCATACTTCATTTGTTGAAACTCAGATAGCTTTATGCAAATAAATGCTATCAACCTCTAAAGATAGAAAGACTACCATAAGCCTATTTTTCACACCACACTCCACTAATGTAGGCTCAACATAACATCAAGGATCATTAAGGCTTTACAAAGCTTGTAATGATAGGCTAGGTAAAGGTATGATAAAGGAAACTATAAGGTTATCTCACCCATTGTCATACAACTATTCTAGGTTTCAATTGAGAGCATCAACTTCTTCCATTTGTACCCCCAAACTTTGAGTTTTCACCCACCATGTTTGCTTTGCTTTTGATTTTGAGCAACTACACCCCTACACTTTACGCATAATGGGATTAGCACTCTTCTTTTCTTTTTTTTTTCTTTTTTCTTTTTTTCGTTTTTCTCTCTTTCTTTTTCTCTCTTCCCTTTTTTTTCTTCTTTTCCTGGAGCTCAAAATTGTACAAAAACTTGTCAACTTCCTTTCATTCCCCTATAAGCATGGCTCTCAATGTTCTTTGCTAGAATGTTCATATGTTATGAGTGAAGGGTACTTTGTAAGGAAAATTTTTTTGGTGTTATGATAAATTTTGTAGTTGGACAAAGAAAAGGCTTGATTAGGCTCAATAGAGTATACTAGTGACAACGAAGTAAGTAAAGGTGGGCTTGAAAGGCTCGGTCGATCCAAAGAAGACCTAAATCACTTCCTTTATGTTATAAAGCCTAGGATTTCGCCCCAAGTTGTGATCAAACAGGTTCTAGAGTCAGTGAGACTTTAACACCAAGCTTTATTCACATAAAGTTTCTCTAAATGATATAAAGTTCCATATTCATGGCTAATGTGCTCAAATGATTAAAGAATCAAGAATGAAACTCATCTAACAAGAAGAGTCAAGCATGCAAACAACACAATCTCATGTATTGCCAAAAATATATTTCCAAAGAGTGTCATGATTTCATCAATGATCAATAAAAGAATACACAAGTCTTGTATCAAAACATTTTAAAACACCGTTATTCTTTTCCCTAGGTCAAGGATTCTCCCATGCACTTATGCATCCTCACTGTCTGATCCACTGAATCGATCATATTGCTCTTGACTTCTATTGCTACTTCTCTTTTGCCTGGCCTCCAGATCTTTTATTTGGATGCCTGAATAATATAAGTCTTCAAAGGTTTTGATTGGAAGCCTCATCAATCTATCATTGATGTAGGCTTGGGCCTATTGATCAACATACGGACTTGGTCTTTCTCCATAGGCTTTGTGATCATCTTGGTAGCTTTGTGCCTCCAACGGACTAGATATTCTAAGAACATCTCATCAAGCTTTTGTCTGGTCGTCTCCAAATCCCTCAATGTTACCCCCAGTTGGGTGTTGTGCAATACTGTTCCATGAATTGTTTAGAAAGTTCCTCCCAATCTTCTTGAACTCTCTTTGGGAGGTCATGATACCATGCTGCCGCATCGTCTTCTAAGGATAGCATGAATTAGTTCAAAATGTGCTCTTTCGTCAAAGGAGTGGTGGCCATGATGGCCGCATATTGTATCAAATGTGTTTTGGGATTCCCCTCTCTATTGAACTTTGCCAAGTCTGGCAGACGAAACTTTGGTGGCAAATCTTGGTTTCCCATAAGCAAGATGTCATCTTGGTCTTCGACTCCCATCAGCCCCTTCTTCTTCAAAAGGGACTAACCTTTTCCATGCCTTTGGTCAACTGCTTGATCGATTCGGGTTCTTCATGGTTGACTGGGCTTTCCTTCCAATTTCTACCTTGGCTAGTCTCACCATCACCATCACCATTACCTTTGGGTGGCAACTGATTGATACAGTTAGGCCCATTTCAGAGCGCTTCAATAAGTTGGGCCATTTGTTATTGGAGCGTGGTGATGTCAGCCTTCATTTGAGCTATTTTAGCATTGTTGTTGTTGGGTAATGCCATTTTGTCTTCTTATCTTATCAAACCACCTCCTTGTCTAACCCAAGCAATGATCACTGTAAAACAAAAGTGTTAATGCCATGCATGCATGCATGTATGCATGATATGATGCATGCTTATACAAGGGCAAAGACACGCTTTCAGCCTTCCAATCTTATTCCTCCCATACATGTGAGGTCAAGTCTCTTTTTCTAGGATTTTTTGCCTCATTCCAAAGTCATCATCATAGGATGTGGGTTCTCTCACCTAATTCTAACATTCATGTTGATGTTGGATTCTTCATGATTTTCAAAACGTCATGATAAACATAACTCATGGCACATGTTCCCATTTTGTTCTTTTATGGGTGACTTAACATATGGCATTTTTTCATGGTTCCATGAGGTTTCGAGTTGATGTTATTCTAATCATAGGAAATCTACATCCATAGACATGCATTTCAACCTGAGTTTTAGATGTTCATCATATTGGAAATTTCTAAAGTCATCTACATGGGTTTGAGTCTCAAGGTCCATTAGTCTGGGCTCCTTTGAGTGAGAGATGCCCTTTTGGGCCAGTCTCTTTTTATACCTAATCAAAGGCACGTGCTCAAAAGTGGTGACAACAACATGAGTCATCTAAGGGTCAAATGAAGCCAAAGACTTCTCGTGCCAACGCCACATCGCTAGTTTGGGTAATTCATGGTCATTGTGTGCAAAGTGTAGTGATGCAAGGACTCAAAATATCAACATGAGGTATTAGAATTTGGTATTCCCATCGGAATCAACTTCTCTTATCCCTAGTGGAGTCGCTACTATGAACGGGGCTTTCATCCCGCCAAAGCGTTTACAACTACAACACTATGTCAAAGTCTCTTTTGAGAATTAAGGTAACACAAACAGGCCATTGGCACGTCTGGAGAAATGGATTCGCCACCTAATTCTTCAATTGGGAATAAATAGGGGCAATCTGATCCCTCGCTTCAGAACCTAAACTACCATCAACCCTAGATGGGCTTAAGAAGTTAGGTACGAGCATGTAGACACTAAATTTTTTAGGCTCGATGAAAGAATGAAGATGAATATTAAGTAAAGATAATGACCAAAATGCCCTTGGAAGCCAAGAAAGGGAACGTGAGACAGAGCTGGTGAAAGGTCTCAAAAACTGACATATGACTTCAAAAAGTCACAGAAAATAATCCAACAGGAATCTAATGGTGAGTCATATAATGTTGTGAAGCTAGAAAATTCAGAAGGGACTGTATTGTAAAATTATAAAATAGGAAGGGCCAAACAGGAATGCACTGTTCATCAGATACTGTTTAATTTTACTGTTTACAAATACTGTTCACCATTGGATAAATAGCTGCTATTGCTACTGTTCATCGCCAGTCAAATAGTCGAAACACTGTTTATCCGGTACTGTTCATCCGATTCCCACGTCGATTTTTTATCATATTTTCTCTCCAACGAAACCCTATGTAAGCACACTTAGCCACACTTCTTAGGAAACTGGTTGTCGAATACAATCATCTCTTTCTCCCTCTTGAAGACGCACTCAAGAATTTAAGAAGTCTTTTCTAATACATTTTTTCAGGCGTTCTATTACTCCAAATCCGGAAAGGGTGCGTCTTGAGAACATAATTCACTCCTCCCTCCTATTTTTTCTTTTATTTTTCTTGCTTAGAATAAGCATGTTTGAAATTTTATTTTCTGCTTAGGAGCATGTTTAGGGTTATTATGAATTGTTCTAACCCCATTTGTTTTGAAATATGGATAAGCATGTCGAGGTAAGTCCGTGAACTTTCCTTTTTTAGAATCATGCTTAGGAATTTACTTTCTTTGCGAATGCTTAGAACCATGATTAGGAGAACATGTTTAGAATTATGCTTAAGAGCATATGATTAGAATCATGCTAGGAAAACTTACTTGCTTTAATGAATGCTAGGAAATAGCATAGAATAGGTAGAATTACCATTTTGTCCTTGAGTGCTATGATTGATGTTGATTGCTTGAATTAGTTTAGAATATGTCATAATTGCCATGATTACCATAATTATGCTAGAAATGTCATGATTCTTAATAAATTGATATGAACTATACTAGAATAGCAATAGGTAGAATTGTCATGATAGAATTTATCAAAATCTAGGATAGAATGCCATGATACCATATTATGGCTTTGTATGATTTATACATGTATAAATATTTGTTTACTAAAAAATGTATTTGCGTGATGCCATGAAGTGATGGTGGACTCACATTGATGGTGAGGGGTCATTTCTTAGAATGAATATTCAAATATATAAATGTATAGAATATCTTATTATTGTTGAAGAACAAATGATGAATATCCAAAACCCATGTTGAAATGTATGTCCATGGATGTAAAGTCCATATGATTGGAATAACATCAACTCAAACCTCATAGAACCATGAACGAATGTCGTATGTCGAGTCGCTCATAAGAACAAAATGAAGACAGTGCCATGAGTTCAGGTTATCATGACGTTTAGAAGCCATGTTATGATAATCTTGTAGAATCCAACATCAACTTGAATGTTAGAATTAGGTGAGAGAATCTCGCATTCCTATATCCCACGATGATGACTTGGGAATGAGGCCAAAAATCCTAAAAAAATAGACTCAACCTCTCGTGTCTGGGGGAAATAAGGTTGGAGGCTGAAAGAATGTATATGCCCTTGTAAGAGCATGCATCATATCATGCATAAATGCATGAATGCATGGCATTAGCACCTTTGTTTTGCAGCCAACATAGCTTGGGTTAGATGAGGTGGTCGTTTGGCAAGATGATAAGAACCAGTCGTTGAAAGGGCTGCATCCAACAAACAACAACAACTAAAAGAGGGTCCAACTCATTGAAACACTCTAAAATGGCCTCAATCGCATAAACTAGTTGCCGCCCAAAGGTGATGGTGATGGTGAGACTAGCTAAGGAAATCGACGGAAAAGCCCAGCCAACCAAGATGAGCCTGAATGGTGAAGCAGTTGGCCAAGGACATGGAGAAAGTCTAATCTCTCTTAAAGAAGAAGGGGTTGAAAATGGTCAAAGACCTAAATGATATCTTGCACATGGGGGACAATGATTTGATCCCAAGTTTCACTTGCCAGATTTACCCAAGTTCAATGGAAAGGCCCATTTGAAGACACATCTAAGATAGTATGCTGCTGCCATGGCCACCACTCCTTTGTCAAAGGAGTAAATCTTGAAGTACTTCATGCTATCCTTAAAAGATGATGCGATAGTATGGTATCATGATTTTCTTAAAAGAGTTCAAGAAGTTTGAGAGGAGTTTTTCGAATAATTTGTAGAGCAGTACTACCATAATACCCAATGAGGGGTAACTTTAAGGATTTGGAGACTACTCGCCAGAAGCCCAATAAGACTTTTTTGGAGTACCTAGTCCATTGGAGGGCCAAAGCTGCCAAGATGACCACGAGGCCTGCGAAGATGGGCCAAGTTTGTATGGTAATCAATAGAGCCCATTCTTTTTTCAATGATAGACATGCGGGCTTTCCAATCAAAACCTTTGAAGATTTGTATGATTCGAGTATCCAAATAGAAGATAAGCAGCAATAGTTACCCTAGAAGAAATCAGAGGTAGTATCATCAAGGTAGTTGGTCAAGCACAAAGCATGTTGAGGTGAAAGTAGTCACCCAACAAAGGAAGTTCAGTCATTTAGGGAGACTTTTATCAAATATCTGTGCAAGTTTGAGAGCCAAAGGGATCTTGCAGTCATTACCACCGAGAAAGCTTCCAAATCCATTACGAAGAAACTGAAGGTATCACGAGAAGTGTGAGTTCCACCAAGTGACTAGTCACAAGACCAACAATTGCACTCGTCTCCACCATGAGATCTAAGATTTGATCGACAAATGCCAGATTCTAGATCTAAGACACAAGCGCCCAACACAAGAAGCAATCCACTACTTAACTATGATCGGGTACCTCCTCCAACGACCAACATGATTAGGTCAGGCTTAACGAAGGAGCATGTCATGAGTTCTTTTGAGGAGAATAGATTGAGTAGGGTTGAGAGAGCCAAGAAAAGGGAGGAGTCCAAGCTTGAACAATAAGAAGGTCTTCTAGAAAGGTGGCCACAAAGAAAAAGTTCAAGGTTGATGAGCCCAAGGCTGAAGAGTCCAAGGAAGAAAAGCCCAAGGAGATCATTGAGAGGGTAGAAGACGAGCCCATTCCTTTAGTAGTCCAGATTTTTACTTAGCAAGGTGGATGGCCCAACATTGCAATAAAGGGAGTCAAGCAAAGCTTAGAACCCGAATTTGTGTGCCTCAAGGACCATGGGTAGAAGAACATCAAAAAGTAGAGGAAGTTGAGATGGAGGATGAAGAAGCATCTGCGAATGAGAAGTCTATACCAACGAAAGTCTTTGCCAAGAAGTGGATAGCTGGAAAAGAGGCTAGAAAAGGCCCACCACCTAAAAGACTTAAAGTAAATAAGGGTAGCAAAGCTAGAAAAGGGAAGCAAGTTGAGAGCCTTGTGAGGAGAGAGAGTTTACTTAGAATGTGCAAAGAAGTGAGAGTCATGGGAATATGGGATGACATCCCTAAAGTCAAGACCCTTCTAAACTTTTGGGCTAACTTTAGCAGTGATGAAGAAGAAGAAGAAGTGAGAGTTGAGGAAGAAACATTTAAGGGCGAGAGTAAGAATGTCCAAGGATTTATAAGGAGTGATAGATTTTTCCATGAGAAGGACAAGGAAACGTCAGTCGAGAAAGAGAAAACTATTGAAAACGACAAAGAAGTTGCCAAGGAAGAAACCAAAGAAAAAGAAGATCAAGTGATCAAGCAGTTGAAGAAAACTCAGGTGAATTCTAGCATTTGGGACTTGTTGATCTCATCCCAAAAGCATAGAGAAGCCATGGCGAAGGCGTTGGTGGCGGTGGAGATATCAATGGTTGCCACTCAAAATGAAATGTTGACTACCTTGACTGGAAGAGAACCCAAGGGGGTAAAATGAGAAGGTTGTGATCACCTTCACCGATGATGATTTACTTTTCAAATGAAGGAATCACAACAATCTACTATATATCACCACTGAGATTGTTGGGAAGACATCTCTTTGTATCATAGTGGATAATGGGTCTGCCATCAATATTGTGCCTATGAAGATATTGCACAAGTACAGGGTCAGTGAAGATGAGCTTGTGTCTTGTGAGATGGTGATTAGGGCCTATGATGACTCAAAGAGGAGTGCCATTGGGATATTCAAAGCGTTAGTGAAGATTGGGCCTATTGAAATAACAGAATTTACAGTTCTTGACATTCCAGTCACCTTTACTACTTTGTTGGAACGAGCATGGTTCTATCCACTTCGTGGAGTCCCTTCCACACTACATCAAAAGATCCAATTCAACATGGATGGATAAATTGTAACCATTTATACAGCCTTAACAATTTCACCTACTGCTTTGAATGTGAAAGTTGTAGAAATACTTTACATGGGAGGTCTCCATATAGCCATCATTAATGAAGTCAGTCCAATTGTTGTTGGAATAATGAAGAAGCAAGGATACTTGCCAGGAACTAGGCTTGGGAGGAATGGTGTGGTTTACCATCTCTTCCAGATTTGAAAGGCCAAACTTCTAGAAAAGGTTTAGATTATGAGTCTGATGGGGAAGAAGAAGAATTTAAGCCCAAGAAGGGGAGATTCATCAAGTTCATCAAGGCCTAAGATACGAAGTATGTGGGAGCTGCCAAGCCATAGGTTTTCAAGTGAATGTGAAGCTCGGATTTGAAATTTTCAAGGATATCCTTCAATCAAGAATCTCTAAGGAGAATGACTTGGTTGAAAAGATAGAGAAGATAAAGATCAAGGAGGATAAACCTCAAGATCATACACTGCCAATAGACCCGTCTGTCAACCTTGCCGCCTTCATCGAAAAGGCATCAAGGATTTTTTTTATAAAGATGTATTTGTTCCTAACCTCTTTGAAGAAGAGGATATTGTCTATGTTTCAAAGTTTGATGAAATAAGGAATCAGTTTGCTTACTTATGTGATGTCTTTTGCCATGCCATTGTGAATCATAATTTGTATTTCACTAGCGTATTTGACATTCACACCATTCAAACTCATGACATTAATCTTGGTACAATTGAAAACCCCAAGAACATAGGCATTGGACTTGATACAACTCTTGAAGAGAGAGAGATTTGAAAAATTATTAAAGAAGCATGAAGAAGTCTTCGCCTGATCCTATGATGACATGCCTAGAATTGATAGAGTATTACTAAGCATACGATTCTAATGTATCCTCACATGAAGCCAGTCAAGCAAAAGTTGAGAAGGTTGAGACCGGAATAGGCTCAAAAAATCAAGAAGGAAGTCTCCAAATAGATTGAAGCCAAGTTTCTAGATATGGTGAACTATCCAGAATAGTGAGCCAACATCTTACCAGAGCCAAAGAATGATGGAAGGGTCTGAATGTGTGTTGATTTCGATACTTGAATAAGGCCTCGCCGAAGGATGTTTTTCTTTTCCTCATATTGATGTGTTAGTGGACAACACTGGCACCACTGTGATGTTTTTCTTTGTAGATGGGTATTCTAAGCACGACCAGATAATGATGGCCAATGAAGATAAGATGAAAAACGACCTTCATTACCGAGTGGGGAACCTACTGTTACAAAGTGATGCCCTTTGAGTTGAAGAATGCAAGGGCAACTTATCAATGAATGACGGCGATACTATTTCATGATATGATGCATAAGGAGATAGAAGTTTATGTGGATGATATGATGGTGAAATCAAGACTTGAGAAGGTCACTTTGAACTTTAGACAGATTTCTAGAAAAGGTGAAGAAGGACAAGTTGTGGCTAAATCTAAAGAAGTGTGTTTTTGGAGTCACTTCAAGGGAACTATTAGGGTTTGTAATTGGCAAGAAGGAGATAGAGGTAGATCCAGACAAGGTTAAGGCAATTACGGCGATGCCATCGCCCAAAACAAAAAAGAAGTTAGAGGGTTTCCTAGAAAGATCTGATATATTAGTCAATTCATTGCCAAATTGACGATAGTTTGTCCACTGATTTTCAAGTTCTTAAAAAAGGACCAACCAGTGGAGTGGAATGATCAGTGCCAAGAGCCATTTGAGAAGATTAAGAATTACTTGCAGAATCCATCAATCTTGAGACCATTAAGACCTAGCAAAAATTTGATTCTCTACTTGGCTCTTGATGAGGAGGCTATCGATGCTATGCTAGCAAAAGAAGATAAAAATGGTGTGGAGCATGTCATCTATTATCTTAGCAAGAAGTTGCTATCATATGAGACAAAGCACAGCTATGTAGAGAAGACGTGCTTAGCCATGGTGTGGGTCTCAAAGAAGTTGAGGCTTTATTTTTAGTCTTATAAGATCAAGGTTATCTCAAAGGAGGATCCAATGAAGTATCTTTATGAAGCACCATCTTTAGTGGGCAAACTAGCAAGATGGCTAGTTCAACTGTCAGAATTCGACATCAAGTATGTCACCAAGAAGATGGTGAGAGGAAGGGTAGTAGCAAAGTTTGTAGCCATGAATCTGGTCGACGATGATGAACCATAGGAGTTGGATTTCCCATATGAACATATAGGGGTAATCTTAGTAGTGGGATGGAGAATGCTCATTGATAGAGCTATTAATAGAAACGATGTCGGAATAGGAGTTATTCCAGTCTTGCCAACTAAAGAAGTCATCCCTTTTGCTAAGAAGCTGGAGTTTAAAGTCACCAATAATATGGCTAAGTACGAAGCTTGCGCCTTTGGGTTAGAAATTGCGATTGCTATGGGCATCGATGAAATAGAAGTGTTGGGAGATTCAAAGTTAGTTATCTCTCAAGCCAATGAAGATTGGGATCTAATGGAAGGTAGGTTGAAACCATATCTTGAGCACATTAGAAGGTTAATTGGGAGGTTCAAGCAGTGCACCTTCACCCATTTGCCTGGAAATAAGAATCAGATGGCAGATGCTTTGCATTCTTTGGCATTAGTTTAGGTGAGTACTCAAGAAGTGCTAGTAAGGCCAATAGTGATATCATAAGTATGAGGCCCTTGCTACATGGAACCTGATGCAATAGAGGCTGAAGCGGATAAGAAGCTATGATTCTATGACTTGAAGAGATACCTGGAAGAGAGGATTCTACTAGATGAGGCTAACGAGAAAGATGGAGCTGTACTACAAAGGTTCGCCAATAATTTACTTGTTATCAAGGAGTGATGTACAAAAGAATGCTAGAAATGATGTAATTCAGGTATGTCGATAAGAAAGAAGCTAGAAGGCTCATGAAGGAAATCCATGGTGGTGTGTGCAAACCACATATGAATGGGCTAACGCTTGCAAAGAAGATAATGAGGCAAGGTTTTTATTGGCTAACCATAAAGACAGATTGTGTCCAATTTGTGAAGAGATGTCACCAGTGCCAGATCAATGAAACTTGATTCACCAGCCACCCTTGAAGCTATAAGGAACGGTGGCGTTATGGCCCTTTGCTCTATGGGGAATTGATATTATAAGCGAGGTTAGGCCATCAACCTCTAATGGGCATAGATATCTGGTGGTGGCGATTGACTACTTCACCAAACGGATAGAAGTTAAGTCCTACAGTAAATCGAGGGCAAAGCAAATCGCGAAGTTCATTAAGAAGAACATCATATGTAGCTTTGAATGCCACATCACGTTGTGACTAACAATGGGGTTTATCTCTAGGCTGAGACTAAGGCTTTAATTGAGAAATATGAGATTGGATACCATAAGTTGTCTCCATACTAGCCAAGCAAATGGAATAGTAGAAGCAGCAAATAAAAACATCAATAAGATGTTGGCCAAGACGATGTAGACATACAAAGATTGGACAGAGAAGCTGCTATTTGTGTATGGGGTTATAGAACAACACCTAGAAGTTTGATAGGCATGATTCCCTTCTCGTTGGTGTATGGTTCAAAAGCGGTCCTACCAATTAAGATAGAAATGAAATCAGCGAGAGTTTTGATGGAAGCAAAAATGCCTGAAGGAAAGTGGGTTCACAATAGATGTGAACAGTTGGCCTTGATTGATGAGAAAAGAATGAAGGCCAGATATCACATGCAATTGTACCAAATGCGGGTTGCTCGAGCCTTTAATAAGAGAATAAAAACAATGACGTTCAAAGAAGAGGAATCAGTCCTCAAATAGGCTAGGCCAGTAATGTTTGATCTGAGAGGAAAATTCAAGGCCAACTGGAAGGGCCCATTCATTGTGATGAAGGTCATGTCTGGTGGAGCTTTCATCCTATCAGACATGGAAAGGAATGAATTCACTAAGCCCATCAACATGGACAGACTGAAGAAATACTATGTATAAAAAAAAGAAAAAGAAAAAAAGAGAAAAAAAAAGTGCAAGGGAAAAAAATAATTAATCAAAAAACCAGAAATGACTGATTAATGATAGGAGTTGTCTTATTGTACACATGTTGTTCGAAGAACAAACGATTGTACTTTTATTAATGAAATGAAATTGTTTGGAACGTCCCATTATTTTTCATGATAATAAAAGGAAAGCATATAACATCTAAGCTAACAGTGAAACTGTTAATATCGTCTTTGCCTCTTCGCTGGCTCGAATAACAGGATCAGGAATGGAAGCCTGAAAGGTTATCCAATCCTTGTATTGGTTGTCTATCTCAAAATTAGGATTATAGAACAGATTCCTCTCGATAGTCCGATGAGGCCAAGATTCATTAGCATGCTCTAGATAATGAGCAAATAATCTCCCAGGTCTGAATGCAGTCAGTGAATCTGATGAACACTTAAATATGCATGTTTAATAAGAGTTTAGTTCATCATATTGCATTAATAGTGTCATTAAATTCCTCAACTTAAGCATATTTATAGCATTTGCATCTTTGGAATTAATTCCTCTTAATTTTCGTTTTGTTACAGGTTCGGTAAAATAGGCATAACTCTCTATTTATAGATCAGAATGGTTGCAATTCTTAATGTTTTGGAAAGCTGATTCAATTGTCTGACGAGAGTGCAATTTCACAACATAATCAATTCGGGCTCTAGTGGACCAAAATTGGGCTTGAAGTGAACCCATCTACAGTCTCGGCCCAGTCTGACCAGGCCTCAGTATTTGGACCGTATCTCCCAAAATACGTATCCAAATTATGCAAATCAATATGTTCTAGAAAGCTGAGAGAAATATCTACAACTTTCATGAAGACATATGATTAAAATTCACAACATTTCGATGTCAAAATTGATGGTCAAAGTCGGTGCCTAATGATCCCAATTGTCAAAGATATTTACAACTAATATTTAACAATTATGCCCTTATAATTTGACAAGTTTGCCCCTGGATGTATCTATAAATAGAGGTGCCTTGTGACCCATTGGGGTATCTTGGCCTTGGCCGGAACATTTTGGCTTTGGCTAGATCTTGTATTGTGTTTTGTGTGTTTATGTTATTAATGAATTTCCTTTTTCTTGCATTTTATTTTCTTTCTATTATAATGTTCTTCTAAATTCTCTTTTGCTAAGGTGAAAGGGTGAAACCCTTGATATGAGAATAAGGATTCTCTAACCCTTAATATGTGCTTAATAATCTTAATCTTATAATGTTTATTCAATATGATTTATATTTAATTTCTTAATCAATCTTGACACCACTCGTAAAGTGGAGGTCTTGATCCATTGTCGACAATCTTGGCACATCAAATGCTTGGATCCTTTCTAGATGATGTATGGTTCTTCCTTACCGACACGAATCTAGTTAGGAACCTTGATTTGTTGTAGACATATGTTGATTGGCACATTGGATGCTTGAACCCATTTACAAGAAGTGGTATAAATATTGGTAATGAAACAAATATAATTGGTATAACTAAAATGGGTTAATTATCCTTATTTGAAATATCAAGGGCGGATCCTCTAACCTTAGCCTTCATTGTTATGTGTTAATTCCTCTTGTATTTTAATTATTCTATTGTTTATGAACTTTTTATTTTATTTACTATGATAGGTTCTACCACCTTATGAAATTGTTCTTTAATTTACTATGGTTTGGTTATACCACCTATTTCCATGGATGGTTTTACCTCCTCTTGCTTTTTGTTTTATATTTGAATGATCGGTAATACCGCCTACCATCTTACATATTTATTGATATTATCTTGTCATTTCTTTGAATTATTCATATCATATTTGCTTATCTTATAATTTATAACGCTAAAATCTCCTTCCTCGTGGATCGACCCCGGTCTCACCGGGTTTATTACTTCGACACTCCTATACTTGGGAGATAATCCTTTTTCGGATGTGTCAAGTTTTTGGCGCCGTTGCCGGGAAAGGTAAAAATTGGCGTGCAAAATTGTAAGTATTCTCTTTTCTCATCTTAGATCTAAATTTTTTATTTTTTTGTGTTCATCTTTTCTTCTCTTTTCTTCTCTCTTTCTTGCATGAAAATTTGGTCACGAATATCTAGTGGTAGACTTGTTAGAAAAACATCATCTTCCTTGGAAAACATGGCCGACAATCATGAGGAAATATTCACGGATGAAGGGGACAACCGTTCGCAACAAAATGATCAAAACCAACGAAGAACCCTCAGAGACTACCTGAATCCGGTAAGGACTAGTGCACCATCTTGTGTAGTTTCTCCTCCAAATTCAATCCATTTCAATTTCAAACCAAGTTTTGTTCGACTTCTACCCACTTTTCATGGCCTTGACATGGAGAACCCATATTCGCACTTGAAACTCTTTGAAGAGGTATGTAGCTCCTACACTGACCCAAATTGTAGCATAACCACCATTAGATTAAAGCTTTTTCCTTTTTCTTTAAAAGATAAAGCTAGAACATGGCTACAAAATTTGAGGTCGAATTCCATCAGTTCATGGGATGAGATGAAACAACAATTTTTAAAAAATTTTTTTCCTACCCATAGAACAAATTCTCTTCTTAAAAGTAGCAGCAGACAATTTCTGTGCTTTCTCTCAATAAATAATCAAGGAGAAACCCTTTAATGTACAATATTGATCTGGGATAGGTCTATAACAACTCAGGAACTACTTAATACCTGTCCTCACCATGGGTTTGAAACTTGGAGAATAGTTGCACATTTCTATGAAGGGTTAACACCTCAAGATAGGCCACTAGTGGAATTAATGTGTAATGGAGAATTTAAAGAAAAAGACCCTGAGGAAGCACTTGACTTCCTAGATTCCTTGGCAGAAAAGTGCCAGATTGAGAGTACACTGCTGGCCACACTCAGGATGAGGTACCATGCCAATGGCCCCCAACCGTTCGACATTCCAATAGAGGCCATTTACAACCTTAGGGAAGTACCATGACCTTCAAGCCAAATTTGCATTCCTTCTGAGCTAGAAAAGTCGAGGCTTTAGACATGAAAAAGAGTGGTCAATTAAATTCTATTCAAGAAAATGTCTGTAACATTTGTGATGACAATGACCATTCTACTGATGATTGCCCACCTTTGCCTGCCTTTAGGGAATGTCTCCATGAAGAAGCCAATGCCTTGAACACTTTCAAAAGGCCAAATACAATCCATATCACAAATCCCTACAATCCTGGTTGGAGAAATCATCCAAATTTTAGCTGGAAAAATGACAATCATGCACAATCTTCACAAGTCCCTTTTCAAGCACAACACAATTTTCAAAATTCTCATGATCATGCATATGCTCCTCCTCCTAGGAATGACCTTCAAGAAACATTGCATTCATTCATTACAAAGCAAGAGACTTTCAATAGTCAAACTGCTCAAACATTAGCAAATTTGTCAGAAACTCTTGCAAAATTTGCATCTACATTTAGCATCCAAGAGAAGGGAAAATTTCCTTCTCAAACATTGCAAAACCCCAAAGATCAATCTAACTCAAATGCAGGGAGTTCAAATAACCATTATTTTGACCAAGCTAAGTCAATCATGACCCTTCGCAATGGTAAGGTTGTTGAAAAACATATTCCTAACCCTTGTGAGAAAGAAGAAGATCGATCTCTAAAGGGCAGGAAGAGGTTGCCAAACCAACACCTAGCGAAGAGGAAACCAAATCCTCATTTGTGCCTCCATTTCCTCAAGTATTAGCCACACAAAAGAAGCCAACTCACAATTCTGAAATCTTTGAAATTTTCAAACAGGTAAAGGTCAACATTCCCTTGCTTGATGTGATCAAACAGGTACCTTCTTATGCAAAATTTTTGAAAGACTTGTGCACTGTGAAAAGAAAACTGAATGTGAAAAAGAAGGCCTTTCTAGCTGAGCAAGTAAGTGCTATTCTTCAAAATAATAATACAGTGAAATACAAGGATCCAGGTTGTCCTACAATTTCATGTGTTATTGGAGAGCATAAAATTGAACAAGCTTTACTTGATCTTGGTGCTAGTGTGAATTTGCTTCCATATTCGTTTTTCAGAAACTCAATTTAGGTGAGTTAAAACCGACTTCTGTGACTCTTTTGCTTGCTGATAGATCAATTAAAGTACCAAGAGGAGTAGTAGAAGATGTGTTAGTTCAAGTCGATAATTCATTTACCCAGTGGATTTTATTGTCTTGGACACACAACCAGTGGAAGTATGTAATTCAATTCCTGTCATTTTAGGGCGTCCATTTCTAGCTACCTCTAATGCTTTGATTAATTGCAGGAATGGAGTCATGAAGCTATCTTTTGGGAACATGACATTGGAACTTAATGTTTTCAATATGTGCAAACAACCACATGAAGAAGAAGATGAAATTGAGGAGGCTAATATGATCGAATCTATTGTGGAAGGTCACATCCAAAAAGAGAGTTCTTCTGACCCTTTGGAAACTTGTCTAGTGAATTCATTAGAATCAAGCATGGAACTAGAGTCTGATCTTTATGATATATGTTCTTTATTGGATTGTGCACAGGTGATGGAAAAAGGCTTAAAATCAAGATTTGAAGAATTGGGGCAAATGAATGAAAGCAAGGAAGATGAAGCTCCCAAGTTAGAATTGAAGCCCTTACCTGAAGGACTGAAATATGCTTATCTTGGGGAGAATCAGACATATCCGGTGGTAATTTCTTCATCCCTCACATGCGAGCAACAAGGTAAGTTGATAGAAGTGCTTAAAAGGCATAAAAATGCAATTGGGTGGACTTTAAAAGATATAAAAGGCATTAACCCTTTAATTTGCACACATAGAATACATTTAGAGGAAAATGCCAAAACATCTCAACAACCTCAAAGGAGATTAAATCCACACATGAAAGAGGTCATTAGGGCTGAAGTTCTCAAACTACTTGATGTGGGAATTATCTATCCTATTTCTGATAGTAAGTGGGTAAGCCCTACACAAGTAGTACCTAAAAAATCTGGCATCACAGTGGTTAAAAATGAAAAGGGTGAATTATTGCCAACTCGTGTCTCATCTAGTTGGAGGATGTGCATTGATTATAGAAAATTAAATGATGTCACTAGAAAAGACCATTTTTCCTTACCCTTCCTTGACCAAATTCTTGAAAGAGTAGCAGGAAATCCCTACAACTGCTTTCTTGATGGATACTCAGGCTACTATCAAATTCCCATTGCACTTGAAGACCAAGAAAAGACCACATTCACGTGCCCCTTTGGCACTTTTGCATTTAGGAGAATGCCTTTTGGACTTTGTAATGCTCCAGCTACTTTTCAAAGATGCATGCTAAGCATTTTTAGTGATATGGTCGAGCATTGTTTAGAAGTTTTCATGGATGATCTAACTGTCTTTGGAAACTCTTTTGATAATTGTCTTAGAAACTTAGAAAAAGTCCTTAAAAAGGTGTGTAGAAAAAGGTCTTATTTTGAATTGGGAAAAATGTCATTATATGGTCACTTCGGGAATTGTCTTAGGTCATGTGGTGTCTTCTAAAGGAATTGAAGTGGACAAAGCAAAAGTGGAATTAATTTCCCATTTGCCTCCACCAAAAACAGTTAAAGAGGTTCGTTCATTCTTAGGGCATGCTGGATTTTATAGGAGGTTCATAAGAAATTTCAGTGCTATATCTAAACCTCTTTGTAACCTCTTAATAAAAGATACTTCCTTTGAATGGACTCAATATGTCAAATGCCTTTATACCATTAATTGGACTTTTACAACTGCTCCAATTATGGCAATCTCCTGAGTGGTCCTTGCCTTTTGAATTGATGTGTGATGCAAGTGACTATGCCGTTGGTGCTGTCTTAGGACAGAGAAAAGAAGGTAAGCCTTATGTCATATACTATGCAAGTAGGACTTTAAATGATGCGCAAATGAATTACACAACAACTGAAAAAGAACTACTTGCAGTCGTATTTGCATTGGACAAATTTCGTTCTTATTTAATTGGTTCTCCCACAATTGTTTACACTGACCATGCAGCTGTGAGATATTTAATGACTAAACAGGATGCAAAACCTAGATTGATACGGTGGATCTTATTGCTCCAAGAATTCAACATCACAATAAGGGATAAGAAAGGAGCCGAAAATGTCGTTGCTGATCATCTTTCAAGACTAACGACAGAGACATTAATTGAAACTTCACCTATCAATGATTCTTTTCTTGATGAATTTTTATTTTCCATTGCTACTGTACCTTGGTTTGCTAATATTGTAAATTTTCTTGCGACAGGGAAAATGCCACCCCATTGGAAGGCTCAAGACAAAAGGAAATTTTTAACCGAGGTGAAAAATTTTTATTGGGATGACCCATATCTGTTCAAATATTGTCCAGACCAAATAATAAGAAGATGCATACCCGACAATGAGGTAAGTAGTGTCATTAACTTTTGTCATTCTGAAGCATGTGGAGGACATTTTTCATCTAGAAAAACAGTTGCTAAAATCTTACAATGTGGATTTTATTGGCCTACCTTATTTAAAGATGCATATGCATTTTACAAAACGTGTGAAAATTGTCAAAAATTGGGATCCATTTCAAAAAGAAACATGATGCCTTTGAATCCCATTCTTGTTGTTGAAATCTTTGATTGTTGGGGTGTTGATTTTATGGGACCCTTTCCACCATCATTTGGTTTTGTGTACATCCTTTTTGCAGTAGACTATGTTTCAAAATGGGTCGAGGCAATTCCATGTCGAAACAATGATCACAGAACAGTTGTTAAATTCTTAAAAGAGAATATCTTGAGTAGATTTGGAATTCCTCGAGCCATTATTAGTGATGGGGGTACACATTTTTGTAACAAACCATTGAAACTTTAATAAAGAAATATGAAATAACCCATAAAATTTCTACACCTTATCACCCACAAACAAGTGGACAAGTTGAATTAGCTAATAGGGAGATAAAACAGATTTTAGAAAAAACGGTAAACCCAAATCGCAAAGATTGGTCCTTAAGACTTAATGATGCACTTTGGGCTTACCGAACTGCTTTCAAAACATCATTAGGAATGTCTCCTTATAGATTAGTTTATGGAAAACCTTGTCACTTGCCTGTGGAAATTGAGCATAAAGCTTATTGGGTCATTAAAACATTCAACACAAATTTGAATAATGCTTACAAGTTACGTAAACTCCAACTGAGTGAACTTGAAGAAATCAGGAATTAGGCTTATGAAAATTCTAAAATCTACAAAGAAAAAATGAAGGTTTTTCATGACAAATCCATTGTTAGAAAATCTTTTGAACCTTCACAAAAAGTTCTTTTGTATGATTCAAGATTGCATTTGTTTCCTGGTAAACTTCGGTCTCGTTGGATTGGGCCTTTCATTGTTAAAACTGTTTTCCCTCATGGAGCAGTTGAAATTGAGAACCCCAAGAATGGTAATGTGTTTAAAGTTAATGGACAACGATTAAAACCATTCTTTGAAAATTTTGACCAAAACGAAGAGTCCACTGCTTTAATCAATCCTTTTTAAGGATTGATTTTTCCCGGTCAAGTGGCGGATACGGTACTCCGTGACATTTAAAGTCGGTTTTTCAGTTTCCTAAAAATTGTTGCTCACCTTGCATTCATTTTCCTTTCTTTTCTCGCATGGACACCATTCTCTCAAATCTGCACAAACATTTTCCCTCTCTTCCTCCAAATGATTTGCTCAAAATTTACAAAGCTCGTGCAGAAAGACTAAGGATGTTGATGTGTAAGGGTATGCCTGTCGAAGTAAGATGGTTAATTGAAGTCAAGATTCGATTTTCCTATGAATTTTCAGATAATCTTGTGTCTCACATGCCAGGTATGGGAAAAAGCTCTTACGCCAAAAAGCGAAGAGCAAAAAGGTTACAAGTTTGTATCAGATGTGCAAGATGGACTTGTAACCAGCGTTGCCGCTCCTTGGGATATTTGTCTAACAATCGAGAGGATAAACTACAGTTCATCAAGAATGGACTGAGTAAGAAGTCTTTGGATGATATCCGAACGACTCTTGAGACGCATTCTTGTGGACTTATGCAGCGTGAAATTTTTAATTTGTGGACACAATTCCAAGATAAGCAGGAACGCTATAGTCTTGGGAATCTGACTCAAAACGACCTTGTTTGCCAGTTTATAAGAAAACTGGATGGGAAGCATATCCCCAACTCATAGAAGGTGTTTAAGCCATTTCTGGACATAAAACCATAGGAAGATGTGAGCCACAGTCACAACTACCTGTACATATGCATGCATGCCATCATTTTTGAATTTTAATACCTCATAGCTGTCATTTTTGAATTTGTATCTTTTGTTTGACTTATGGTGTCTTATTTCATCATCTTTTGAATTTTTATGCATTATTGTCAATTTTTCAACAAACAACCGAGCTACCTAGATAGATATCATCATTAGCATACCTTTTTACACTCCATAAATACCACATCTCTTGTTCTCTTCTTCACACATAGTTAGAGAGTTGCATAGACATGGAGGGAACTTCAAAACGTCAAATCCAAAGGATATGTGTATTCTGTTGATCTCGACCGGGTAAAAGTGAGGAGTTTATAGAAGTAGCAAATTATCTTGGTAGGCTACTGGCTGAAAGAAAGATTCATGTGGTTTGTGGGGGAGGTAGCCTCGGGTTAATGGGTTGTGTGTCAACAGCTGCACATGTAGGAGGTAGTCAAGTTTTAGGAGTTATTCCTAAAGCTTTGGCTGTAGAAAGTATTGTTGGAAAAACGGTTGGGAAGGAGTTACAGGTCTCCTCTATGCATGAATGCATGGCACATATGCTCATCAATTCAGATGCCTTTATTGCTTTACCAGGTGGCTTTGGCACTCTTGAAGAAATTTTTCAAATTGCCTCTTGGGCCCAATTGAATCTCCATCAAAAACCCATAGGTTTGTTGACTGTCAAAAATTTCTTTGATCCTTTGATAAGTTTTGTTGATGCAGCTATGGAACAGAATTTTGTCCCTCATTCAGCGAGAAAGATCCTTGTTTCTGCCACTTATACTGGTGAGTTACTTGACAAATTACAAGAAGTTGAGTATGAACCTGACCCAGCTAGTACTCAAATTAATTGGGCAAGAGGGCAAAACAAAAAGTGCAAATTGGATCTGAATCTCCGTTTGTAATTTTTTTTCTTCTTGTCCTTTATTTTATTTTATTTTATTTTTAGCATGTTATTTTATGAGTCTTTCAGGTCATCTCTCTTGAATAACAGAAGCTTCAGGTAATGTCTCCTATACTTTATCTCTCTACATTTAAACATTGAGGACAATGTTTCATTTGGTTGGGGGGGAAGGATAGTAGACATAAGTGTGTCTTGAAATTTTATTTTTTCTTGAAAAAAAAAAGCGAGTTAGTAATTAGATTCAGAATGCGGTGTAAGGAGTTCAAATCCTCTTGAGACGCATTCTGGGTCAGGAATGGCAGAGTATGGAGGACCAGTTTGAACTCTTGAAACCCATTCTAACCAATTTGTCATTTTATTTTGATCTTGTAAACTCATTTTAGTTAACTTGATATTATTTAGTCTTGATTTTTGAATTTTATAACAAGGAGGTCTTATTCATTTCACTTTGAATTATTCAAATCTATGAACTCTCACAACCTTATCATTTAAAAATTGTGTGCTTATGTACTCATTAAGCAAGTATTCATGAACCTTTCTTCGCACACACACACACACCTTGATGCATGATTGTGGATGGCAAAATGAAATGCTGTAATATTGAGTTCTTTTGTTTTGTTTAGGATAACAACACAAAGGAAGGGGAAAGTTAAAAAAAAAGTGAAAAAAGTGAAAAAAAAAAAAGAAGAGAGCAATTGTGGATAAGTTTGGTCTCGTAGCCTCCTTAATTCGAGCAATTAAGCCCCAGGGGTGCCTCAATACCTAATACCCTAAGACCAACTGGTTTGGGAGCTATTGGCCCAAAGTTCGCTACATGGATTAAGGAGAAAGCTTAATGGGATTGAACATTGCACTATCCACAAGTTTCTAAGCAAAAATAAAGCATCGACAACCCGAGTCGTTAAGCTCGTAGGGGTGTCTTAACACCTAATGCCCTAAGGCTAACTGGTCTGGGAGTCATTAGCCTAAGGCTCGCTACATGAGTTAAAGATGCATTCCTTAAAAATATATATATATATATAATGAATAAATGCCCCTTACCTAAGGTTGTTTGTCTTAACAAATATTAGAACCGATATGGCTTCTTTCTAATAAGCCCCATAGTCATGTGTTGACTAAGCACAAAAAGAAGGCTTATAGATATCTTGACCGAAGGGTACATGAGTCTTAAAAAAAATAATAATAATAATTGATTGAGAGTTTGTTTATTTGGATAAAATCAAGGAGAGTGCAATAATGATCACCTTGGATATAAAATTCTATAAATCACTTCTAAATAATAACGCTTTGATTGCTAGGGACTAGCAATAAGCTAGTTAGGGGGTGTGATGAACACTTAAATATGTATGTTTAATAAGAGCTTAGTTTATCATATTGCATTATCTTAGTTTATCATATTGCATTAATAGTGTCATTAAATTCCTCAACTTAAGCATATTTGTAGTCTTTGCATCTTTGGAATTAACTTCCTCTTAATTTTGGTTTTGTTATAGGTTCGGTAAAATGAGCATAACTCTCTATTTATAGATCAAAATGGTGCAATTCTTAATGTTTTGGAAAGCTGATTCAATTGTCTACAAGATTGCATTTCACAAGCATAATCAAATTCGGGCTCTTAGTGGACCAAAATTGGGCTTGAAGTGAACCCATCTACAGTCTCGGCCCAGTCTGACCAGGCCTCAGTATTTGGACCATATCTCTCAAAATATGTATCCAAATTGTGCAAATCAATATGTTCTAGAAAGCTGAGAGAAATATCTACAACTTTCATGAAGACATGTGATTAAAATTCTCAACATTTCAATGTCAAAATTGATGGTCAAATTCAGTGCCTAATGATCCCAATTGTCAAAGATATTTACAACTAATATTTGACAATTATGCCCTTGTAATTTGACAAGTTTGCCCCTGGATGTATCTATAAATAGAGGTGCCTTGTGACCCATTAGGGCATCTTGGCCTTGGCTGGAACATTTTGGCTCTGGCTAGGATCTTGTATTGTGTTTTGTGTGTTTATGTTATTAATGAATTTCCTTTTTCTTGCATTTTATTTTCTTTCTATTATAATGTTCTTCTAATTTCTCTTTTGCTAAGGTGAAAGGGTGAAACCCTTGATATGAGAATAAGGATTCTCTAACCCTTAATATGTGCTTAATAATCTTAATCTTATAATGTTTATTTAATATGATTTATATTTAATTTCTTAATCAATCTTGACACCACTCGTAAAGTGGAGGTCTTGATCCATTGTCGACAATCCTTGGCACATCAAATGCTTGGATCCTTTCTAGATGATATATGGTTCTTCCTTACTGACACGAATCTAGTTAGGAACCTTGATTTATTGTAGACATATGGTGATTGGCACATTGGATGCTTGAACCCATTTACAAGAAGTGGTATAAATATTGGTAATGAAACAAATATAATTCATATAACTAAAATGGGTTAATTATCCTTATTTGAAATATCAAGGGCGGATCCCCTAACCTTAGCCTTCATTGTTATTGTGTTAATTCCTCTTGTATTTTAATTATTCTATTGTTTATGAACTTTTTATTTTATTTACTATGGTAGGTTCTACCACCTTATGAAATTGTTCTTTAATTTACTATGGTTGGTTATACCACCTATTTCCATGGATGGTTTTACCTCCTCTTGCTTTTTGTTTTATATTTGAATGGTCGGTAATACCGCCTACCATCTTACATATTTATTGATATTATCTTGTCATTTCTTTGAATTATTCATATCATATTTGCTTATCTTATAATTTGTAACACTAAAATCTCCTTCCTCGTAGATCGACCCCGGTCTCACCGGATTTATTACTTCGACACTCCTATACTTGGGAAACAATCCTTTTTTTTTTGGATGTGTCAGTTAAGTATACATGAATCAAAAGAGTTACAAAAAATAGTCATACTAAGCATGCAACGTTGAAAAGTAGCTGGTGCATTACATAGTTCAAATGGAATTCTATGAAAAGCAAAAGTACCAATTGGGCATATGAAGGTAGTCTTATCCTGATCCTATACAGCTATCTTTGTCTGGTAATATCCTGAGTACCCATCGAGAAAGCAATAAAAAGGATGACCAACTATACATTCTAAGATTTGTTCAATAAAAGGCAATGGAAAGTATTCTTTTTGGGCGGCTGTGTTTAATTTCCTATAATCAATGCACATTTGCCATCTGGTTACTACCTTAGTTGGAATAGACACTCCTTTATCATTTTAAACCACAGTTACTCTAGATTTCTTAGGCACCACCTATGTTGGACTTACCTATTGACTATCAAATATTGGATAGATTATACCTATATCTAATAGTTTTAAGACTTTTTTATTTACCATTTCTTTCATTGTTGGGTTAAGTCTTCTTTGGGGGCCTCTATGAGGTTGGGTACCTTCCTCTAGATGGATTCTATAGGAACATATTAATGGTGAAATACTTTTAATCTCAACTATGGTCCAACCTAGTGCAGACTTATATTCTTTTAACAAGTTTATCAATTTTTCATCTTGTTCAACACTAAATTCTGAAGAAATAATAACAGGAAAGGTATCACTTGCTGCCAAGAATACGTGCTTCAAAACTTTGGGCAATGAGGAAAGTTCAACTTTTGGTGCCTCTAAGTTAGAGTGTTTTGGCTTCTCTCCTCCATGAGGCAATTCTTCAAAGCCTGGTTGCCAAAATCGAGTCCTTTTATCATGTGAGTCAAAAACACCAAACACATTTGTCATATCATCAGGATAAAATAAATCTTCAAAATCAGAATCAAGAAGGTATTCTAAAGAGTCAGAATCATGTTTTCTATAAGCCTTCTCTGAGACAAGTGTGCCTATCATATATGAATGGTAGCAGTCATTCTCCTCTCGTGGTTGCTTTCCAATATGGAAAATAGTCACCTCAAAAGTCATGTTCCCAAATGATAATTTCATAAGACCGCTCCTGCAATTAATAAAAGCGTTAGCAGTGGCAAGAAAAGGTCTCCCTAAAATAAGAGGGATTTTGGACTCCATATTGACTACTGACTTGGTATCCAAAATAAGAAAATCAACAGGAAATAAAATTTATCAATCTGCAATAAAACATCTTTCACTATTCCCCGTGGTTTCTTGACTGATCGGTTGGCCAATTGTAGAACTACGGATGTGGATTTGATCTTTCCAAGTCCTAATTGTAAGTAAACAGAATAGGGTATGAGATTGGCACTTGCTCCAAAGTCTAACAATGCTTGACTAAATTCATGTGTCCCGATCTAGTAGGAAATTGTAGGACACCCTGGATCCTTATACTTGGGTGGTCCTTTCTGTTCAATTATTGCACTTACCTGTTCTGTCAAGAATGTAGTCTTCTTGACATGGTGCTTTCTTTTGATGGTGTATAGATCCTTGATAACTGTGGCTTAAGCCGAAACCGTTTTAATTACATGCAACAAGGGAAGATTAATCTTAACTTATTTTAAGTGTTCTAGAATCTCACCTAAATTTTCGAGTTTTTCTAATTAGATCTGAGAGCTTGGGGAAAAGGCAGCTGGATCAAAAATTTCTTTCAAGTTCTTTCTCAAAAATGTCCTCCTTTTATGGAGCGAATCTTTATTTTCCGTGGTTGTGTCGATTGGTAAGGTAGGCTCATTTAAAATCTTACCACTCCGAGTAGTGATGGCATTTACCTCTTTGAGATTTTGTATGTCAGAAGTAGAGGCTTGTGCCATATGTTGCCCCTTTAGATTAGACTAAGTTTGAGATGGAAACTTACCTCGCTCTTGTATGGTCAAAGCACTAGTTAGCTTAGTGATTTGACTTTTGAACTCCTTATTCTCTTCCACCACTTGTGCAAGAACTGTTTCAAATTTTTGGTTAGTCTTATTTTGGGCCTCCATAAATACTTGTAAGGTGTCCTCTAAGGAATTCCTAACTTGTGGTGCATTTTGTTGAGGTGCTTGATAAGACTTGGGTGGTTGTTGTTCCTGTTTTCATTGATTGTTATTTTGGGGGTTAGATTTCCAACTAAAGTTTAGGTGGTTTCTCCAGCCAGTGTTATAGGTTTCAGAATTGGGTGAATAAGGCTTTTTGTACATCCCTAAGGCATTACATTGTTCCTCATACACCCCTCTCATCTCACTATAAGTTGGGCAATCCTAAGCTTAGTGTTCCATCCCTTCACAAACAAAACATGTATCTTGTGATTCAACCTCAGCAACCGTGTGGGTGACCCTCCTATCTTTGGTTTTCATGGCTTCCAATTCCCTAGATAAGACTTCTAATTGGGCTTTAAAATTGTCCTCTTCCCTAAGATGGTAAATTCCACTAGGTCGTGATCTATTTGTGCAATCTGTAGTGCTCAGTCCAATCCATGTGTACGCTTTTTCAGCTAAGTCTTTGAGGAATTCTATGGCTTCCTCGAGGTCTTTTTGAAGGAACTCCCCATTACACATCATCTCAACAAATTGGCGCTCTCTAATTGTGAGTCCCTTATAGAAGTAACTAACTAAGCGCCAATTTTCATACCCATGATGAGGACACATGTTTAGCAACTCTTTAAATCTCTCTCAAGTTTGGTACAGTGTTTCACTATCTTTTTGGAAGAAAGAGGAAATTTGTCTTTTTAGGTTGTTAGTCTTTTGTTATGAAAAATATTTGTTGAAAAACACTTGGGTCATTTCTGCCCAAGTTCCTGTGGATATTGGCCTTAAAGAGTATGGCCAACTCTTTGCTTTGTCTTTTAGAGAGAGAGAGGAAAAAGTTTTAACCTAACAGAAGCTATGGCATTGGCCTGACTATGAAAGGTGCCCACTACTTCTTCAAATTCCCTAACATGTACATAAGGGTTTTCACTATCTAAACCATGGAAAGTTGGTAAAAGATGTATCATCCCAGGTTGAAAGTCCAACTTTGGTGTGTTGGGTGGAAATATGATACATGATGGCTGTGCGAGTAGGAAACAAGTATTTTTTAGAGTTTTAACGGGGTTGTCCTTATGTTGGCTCATTGTATTAGAAGAAGATGAAGATGAACTAAGAATTAGATTTTCTTCGGTTGCAAAATCTTATTGTGGTTCTAATTCTGATTTCTTCATAAATATCCCTCGTTTGTCTCTATATTGCTTCATACATCCTCACAATTTGTCTTTTTTTTTTTTACACAAGAAAGTTGTCAAATAAAGTCAAAAAGCAATAAGATAAAAAAAAAGCTAGACAAAAGAAGAGAAAAAAAATAAAACAAACAAGGTGGCAAAGACAACCTTTAATAAGTATATGCAGAATAAAAATTAATTAAAAGAAACAAGGTGGCAAAGCCAACCTTTCAAATATAAAACAAGAATATTAAAAGACTATAATTTAAAAAGTTAGAAATTATGAACATAAAACAAAGTTAGGTGAGTAAAAATAAAAGTTATATGCGTAAAAATAAATGTTAGGCATGTAAGAAATAAAAGTTAGATGCATAAAATTAAAAGTTAGGTGTGTAAAAATAAAAGTTAGGTGCATAAAAAATAAAAGTTAAATACGTAAAAATAAATGTTAGGTGTGTAAAATAAAAGTTAGATGCGTAAAAATAAATGGTAGATGTGTAAAAATAAATATTAGGTGCGTAAAAAAATAAAAGTTAGATGCATAAAAATAAATGTTAGATACGTAAAAATAAAAGTTAGGTGCGTAAAAAATAAAAGTTAGATGCGTGAAAATAAAAAGTTAGTACAAGAATAATTCAGATAACAAAATATTAAAAAAATAAAAAAGGAAGAGAATAATAATTACAGTTAGGCAAGATTAGAAAAAGTTAGGCAAAGTAAGGCAAAGTTAGAAAAAGTTGAGAAATTATTTAAAGAAAAAAAAAGAGAAAAGAAACTAAGAGTTGAAATTTTACAAGGAAAAAAGAAAGAAAAACATAAACCATCTTTCGTCTACTTCACCTCACCGGCAATGGCACCAAATTTTGTTTACCCCCAAAATATACAGCGGTTATCATATTATAAGTTGAGGTGTCGAATCCACAATGAAGTTTTCGACAAAAGAGGTTAGTAAAACAAAAATACTAAAAAGATAATAAATACGTAAAATTTAACTTTGAAGTGATTGGTTATAAAAAGACTACAATACATAATAATTGGAAACAATCGATGGTAATTAAGAGGTAAGGCATTGAGATTCACTTATATATTTTGTAAATCTAATCCCCACTTTGATTCAACAATTATAACTCAGTTGAAAGTTTTGCATCCCAAACAATCAATCAAAAAATATGTATCTTAAAGCATAATTGGTAAACACATGTATTTGATATGTATAAATTAACTCTTTACAAGCAATATTTACCAGCAACATGCATTCTTACAAGCTATCCATGAGCAACAATACATCTATTGACAATATTGCAATAAAAGATTAACTCATAAAATGAAACTATCAGTAACAATTATAATTCAACACGAATCACCTAAAGAAAGCATGACTGAATTTATAACAAATGAAAGAAAAATGAGACAGGAGAGAAAATAGCTAGTAAACCTGAAAAGGCTAATTAGTAATAGGAATTCTTTTCGTGAGCACATGTTGTTCCAAACATTTGTATGGTTGATTAGTGAAATGATGTTTTGAGTTACCAATATGTTGTGAAAATGATTTGCATTACATTTGCATAAGTGAAAAATAACAAACAAGTAGAAATAAAACTGCATCACTTCCCTCTTTGTCTCTTAACCGATGCAGGACCACTATAATGCACTTGGGATGCTCGGGCACGACGGGTTGGATCAGTGGAGGAAGCCTGCAAGGTGATCCACTGATAAACGCATGAAAGTACACTCTTAGGCATAAATAATTAATGCTAATTGGACAATATTATAAAGCTTTTATGATATTTTAGCATAATTATTTTGCTTATGCCTCTTTTAGATTTGTTTCATTTCTTTTGTATTTTCTTTTATCCTTATCTTGAAATAAAGTGTTGTCCTTAAATTGTGATTAATGGAAATCATTTTTGCAGGTTTAATAAAATGAATATAACTCTCAATCTATAGATCAAAATGGAGAGATTATTAAACTTGGAGCAACATATCTCAATTTTACACAAAATTGAAGAACAATCAAAAGCCCAAATCCAATATTTGATGGGCCAAAATTGAGACACAACAAAACCAAATTGTAATTATTTCTCAGGCTGACCCATGTCTAGTATTTGGGCCATATCTCAGTCCAAATTGCATAAATCTGGTGGCAATGGAAAGCTGAGACAAAATGCTATAACTTTCATGTTTTCCACAAAGCCCAATTCGGTCCATTTGGTGGTCAAAAATCAGCTACAAGTTGGTGGAATGTTTGGTGGCCGACAATGTGGAAAAATTGGTGGAGGTTTGGTATAATAGTTTCATTTCATCACCTATTTAAGGAAAACTTAAGGAATTGAATGGGGGGAGAGAAAAATCATTTGAGTTCACATTTTATTATTGTATATTACAATTCTCTCTTGTATTTTCTCTTTAGAAATGATAAGAATGAATTGTAAGTTAGGCTAGAACTCTTAGTAAGGCTAGAGATGAACTTGTATGTGTAGTTTATGTATTTCTCCACTTTCATTCTACCTCAAGGGCTATAAAGATTGTATGTTTGTTTATGTGTTAAACTCTTTCTCATCTTGTGATTTCTTTTTAATCCAGAAATTATAATTCTCAATTTCATATAAATTCAGTCATGCTTTCTTTATGTGATTCGTGTTGAATTATAATTGTTACTGGTATTTTTGTTTTATGAGTTAGTCCTTAATTGCAATATTTTCATGTGATATATTGTTGCTCTTGGATAACTTGTAAGGATGAATGTTGTTAGAAAATATTGCTTGTAAAGAGTTTATGCATATCAAATACATGTGTTTATCATTTATGCTATATTATACATATTTTTCGATTGATTGTTTGGGATGTGAAACTTTCAATTGAGTTATAATTATTGAATCAAAGTGGGGATTAGATTTACAAAACATATAAGTGATTCTCAGTGCCTTACTTCTTAATTACCATCGATTGTTTTCAATTATTAAACATTGTATTTTCTTTGGAACCAATCACTTCAAAGTTAAATTTTACATCTTTATTATCTTTTTAATATTTTTGTTTTACTAACCTCTTTTATCGAAGGCCTCCTTGTGGATTCTACACCTCAACGTATACTACAATAACCGCAGTATATTTTGGGCGTAATAAAAAATTAGCGTCGTTGCCGAGGAGGTAAAATAGACGAAAGACGGTTTGTATTTTTCATTTCTTTTTCTTTCTTTTGGCCTAACTTGGCATAATTTTCCTAATTTTCCTAACTTTGACTAACTTTATTCCTTTTACTTTTCAAAGGTTGGCTTTGCCACCTTGTTTGTTTTATTATTATTATTGTTATTATTATTTTACTTGTTAAAGGTCGGCTTTGTCGCCTTATTTCTTTTACTTGTTAAAGGTCGGTTTTGCCACCTTGTTTATTTTTTTTTATTGTTCTATATATACTTGTCAAAGGTTGGCTTTGCCACCTTGTTTGTTTTATTATTATTATTGTTATTATTATTCTCTCTAACTTTGGTTATCTTTTTTTTTTTGACTTTATTTTAGAACCTGTTGACCCTGGTATGGCAACCCAAGAGGGAGTGAATTGGGTTTTTATTTATCAAAACGGATTTAGAAAACTTTTCTTAAAAGATCAAAATTAGTTCACTCTTTCTTTGAGAATAAAGGTGAAGAAGATGAAATTAAAATTTATCAAAGATGCAATCAAAAGAATAATAATGATGAACAATCACAAGTGCAAGTAAATGTAAAGAGAAAAGGGATAGAGAGAGTGCAAACTCAATTTACGTGGTTCGGCAAACCTTGCCTACGTCCACGGGCTCCTAGCTCCACGAGCTAAGCTTTCCACTAAGTTGTAGAATTCTTTACAACTTGCTTGATGAATAACCTCACCAAGACTTTTTCTTCCAACTCTTGATAACATCACACCAAGAGTTCTTCTTGATGAACAACCTCACCATGGCAACTTCCTTCAACTCTTGATAACACCGCACCAAGAGTTCTTCTTGATGAACAACCTCACCAAGGCAACTTTCTTCAAATCTTGATAACACCACACCAAGAGTTCTTCTTGATGAACAACCTCACCAAGGCAACTTCCTTCAACCCTTGATAACACCACATCAAGAGCTCTTCTTGATGAACAACCTCACCAAGGCAACTTCCTTCAACTCTTGATAACAACACACTAACAGTTCTCTCAAGGATAACTTTTTATCCTTTACAAGAAGATCTCACTCTCACCACAATACAAGAACAATGATAATTTTTACAAAAAAGTATAACTCTCTTCAAAGAGTAGATAAAGAATATAAAAGCTCTCTAGACTTGATATTTCTCTTGTTTTTTGCTTGATAGATGCTTCTCTTGCTCTTCTCTTGCTGAATGCATGAGAGAATGGCTCCTTTTATAGGCAAATAGGATGAACTTAGTCAAGTGAAGACACCAACTCCAAATTTTATTTTAATAAGCTTTTCAACGCATCAAGAACCAAGTCATTTGGATAACTGTAGCTCAAGATATGGCCAAAACATAATTCGGTGCTCATGTGACTTGATTTTTCTTCCATGTGCCAGTCCATCGATTTGCATGTGTATTATGTCAGCCTTCTGTTTGAATTTTGAATTTCTTCAAAGAATATGAAATGTGTTCCATTGAATCATCTTTCCAATGCCACAAGAATCAAGTCATTTGAATATCTCTAGCTCAAGATATGGACAAAACATCATTCAGTGCTCATATAAGTTGATTTTTCTTCTCTGTGTCAGTCCACCGAATTGCATATCAATGTTCCTCATTAAGTCTCTTTCCAATGCCATAAGAATCAAGTCATTTTGATATTTCAATCTCAAGATATGTCCAAAAGAGTATTCGGTGCTCATGCCAGCTGCTTTACCACCATGATCACTCCTAATGGACACAATAGAATACCCTTTTTTATTTTGGACTCCTTTTGCAAATTTTGAAAAAGTTTGTATGGTCTCATTTTTAATTTTCAAGAATAATACCCAAGTGAATCTTGAATAATCATCCACAATAACAAAAACATAATACTTTCCACCAAGGCTTTAAGTTCTTGATGGTCCAAATAAATCCAAATGAAGTAATTGTAGAGGTTTATTTGTTGAAATAAATTTCTTTGTTTAAAAGAAGTTCTCACTTGTTTTCCAAATTGACAAGCATCACAAATCTTATCCTTTTCAAATTTTATTTTTGGAAGACCATCAACTAAATCATTTTTAGAAATTTTGAAATTGTGTCCATACTAGCATGACCTAATCTTCTATGCCATAACCAAGCATCATGATTAACAATGAAACAATTTTCTACATGATTATTAACATCAATATCAATTATATAAATATTACCACATCTATTACTAACAAATAATGTCTTATTGTTACTAAAATCATTAATCACACATCTATTAGGCTCAAAAGTAACAAAATATCCCTTATCACACAATTGACTAATGCTAATCAAATCATGTTATAAACCATGAACAAGCAAAACATCTTTAATAATAGGTGAAGAAGGGTTACCAATATCACCATATCTGATTACCCTTCCTTTGGCATTATCACCGAAGGTCACATATCCTCCTTTCTTGATGAATAATCTTAAGAACTTGGAGACATCTCCAGTCATATGCCTTGAACATCCACTATCTAAGTACCACTTGTGTTTGACACTCCTTTGTTTCTACAATCAACATTTAAAGAGAGGCTTTTTGGTACCCAAATGTTCTTGGGTCCTTGGGGGTTAATTATGGTTCTTTTTGGAACCCATATTTGTTTCAAATTAGGATTTCTCTTAATATAGCAAGAATGTACTTTGTGTCCTTTTCTTCCACAATAAGTATATGAACGATTAGGACAACCTTTTACTTGAAATTTGAATTTCTTTAAAACATATGAAATGTTATAAATTGAGTAAGCTTTCCAAAGGCTTAAGAATCACGTCATTTGGACATCTATAGAGATATATATGACCAATTGTTTGAACATTGCTCATGTGTCACATTCCTTGAGTCAAACCTTGTTCTTAAAATTTGGTGCCTTTAATATGTAGTCTTCTCTTTAGCTTCAACACTTCATTTTAATAAGCCTTTTCTTGATTTTACAATTATTTCAATGATATTACTCTTGCACATAAATAAACATGTTAGTAAATCACAATGAATCAATATGTATTGTTATCATCAAAATTATTATGTAGCCTTAGGGCTAACAGAACCTTCTTGTTTGAAAAAAAAACAAAAAACAAAAAGAGAGACAATTTGTGAGTGATGTATGAAGCAATCTAGAGACAAACGAGGGAGATTTATGAAAAAATCAGAATTAGAAGCACAACAAGATTTTGCAACCGAAGAAAAACCAATTCTTAGTTCATCTTCATCTTCTAATTCTGATACAATGAGCCAACATGAGGACAACCCCACTAAAACTCTGAAAGATTACTTGCATCCTACCCACACAACCACACCATCATGTATCATATTTCCACCTAATAGACCAAAATTGGAC
>SNVD02014732.1:0-93152 GCA_013180625.2 Boswellia sacra
GAGCAAAAAGCCTGTAGAATGCAGGTCAGTCACAAAGGGGTAGCAGCTATACTTTCAAAATCAAGCTCAAAGTTGTGAATGTCTTGTTTATGAATATGAAGATTCAATTTCACTTCAGCAATGCGGCAATCATTTTCCTCCATCAGCGACATGAGTCTCGCCTTCCTTTCTTCGAAAATCTTAGTCTGCCTGACAACCTCATCAAACTCTTCCTTGGTTTTGGTTTGCACATAAGTCCGCTCTGCAATCACATCTTCAAATTCTCTCGACTCTTCTTTAAGCACTTCACATCTTTCTTTGATTGATTCCAGCTCAGTGAGACGCCTCCGCACAGCCGTAATGTCAAAACCATGCAATTCTAAGTCATTAAGAGCTTCAAAAATGCTTTCGTATAAGCTTCTTGGGTCATTGACTTGTAGGTTTGATGTCTGCTTTACCACATTAGCAAAAGTTAGCATGTAACCAATTGCTAATCCTTCACGATACAACTCTTTACAATTCTCTAAAGGTTTGAAATGAGGCTTCTGCGGCATCTTTTGAAATATTTCCAAAGATTCAACAGCTTGCAGTATTGATGAACACTCCACATAAGGCAAGCCTGCATTCTCATCTGGCACTGTTTTGCTCATTGGTTCATTCGCAGCATATTCCCCATCATATTCAATTAGTCTTCCCTCAGCCAGATTCCACTGGTTGACGATCCCACCATGAATAAATCCTGCACAAGAAAAACCTTAAATGAAGCTAACTACTAAAAGTGGGAGCACATCAGAATTCATAAAGTTTGCCTTACTTGAGTCAAACACAACTTTTAGAGGGAAAAACCCATCAAAACACGTTGATACAGGTTTATAAATATTAGCCATATTGCTGGGTCTTGCCATAATAGCCATCCCAGCTTCTCTAGTACTGCAACCTCTATCATAAGGCTCAGCTGCTTTTTCTGCTGACACATGTTCTGAACCTGGAAAACATGATCAAAAGCCTAAGATCCAGAAAGCATAGTCCAAAGCTAATAGTAAGTACAGTACATGAGAGATAAAAGAATAAGAAGCTGAGCCCCATTTTTAATTTGTTTCTTTCAATAAAATGCATCTCCCAGCTCAAGAGAGAGAGAGAGAGGAAAAAAAAAAAAGGCTTGACTCAACACATTATTGGCAGAATATCCATGATGCACCACGTTAGAGCTTATCAGCATATCCATGATGTGCAACTTTAGAGCTTCCCGCCATTATCTTAATAAGAAAAAGAGTCGCACATCAATTGCAGTCACTTGTGAAAAACTTGAACCTTCAACATGACCAGTTTTTCACAAAGAAACATTTAAGCAACATTAAAATTTTGTACCTTTGAACAACTGTGCCGTTGTAGCTGTTGCAAGATAAAATACTATTGCAAAAGATGCAGAAACAAGTTCAACAAGTAATCTAAAACATCATTGATATTAAAAACAACAAATAAACAAGAAGAAGGGAACTAATAGTCAATGATTAGTGTTTTCTTTTCACAGCATATGTTTGTAAAGCTTGTTGCATAATAACTGGTGTACCTTTTTTACTTTTGCAGGTTTTTTTATTTTTTATTTTATTTTGTCCATTGTTTTCTTTCCAATGGTAGGTATTATGTTTAAATAGCTATTTCCACCTCATGGCTCATTCAAGAGGCTCCTTGAAGTACAATGAGCTCCATTACTTATTGCAAATATGGTAAGTTTTACTGAGAGGCCCTCATACCTATAGACTCTCCTGTGATTTTAGGTGATACAAAATCGGTGATTGCACAATCCTTTATGACAATTTAACCAACTGAACCTCCACCTGTATAACATTCCTTACCTTAAAATCATAGGACATATGAATGGAAAATTATAAGTCTAAAGAAAAAAATCGTAGACTAAAGTTATGCAATAATGTTCACCAAGAGTTCTTTATACCATTAGAATCTCCTGTGTTCTCAGATGATTGAACACCAACAATTGCATCGTCTTTCGTGACCAGTTTATCAACAGCTCCAATAGCTCCATCACAGTTTTTACCTGTAGATTCATAAATCCAAAGTCAAAAGTAGTAGCATCAAGTTATCCAATACCATTAACTAGAGTTTTTGTACCTTTAATTAATGGTTTTTGATGCACAGTCTTTCTCATAGGACTGCCAGTTCCACCTTCCTTCAGCTGTACATCCTGCTAAAATTTAGATTAGACGTTACCGGCATACGAGCTAAGGATAAACAAAATTTAATGGGAATGTTACTTCACTCTACATTGATCATAGCTGTGAAACATTGACCTATACAACAATATTAACACTTACCATTTTTAGCTTCTTCAGAGGAGAGAGAAATGTATCATCAGTCATAGAGCTGGCCTGTTTCATTTCCTTCCCACTTGAGTTTACCACATGCTTAACAGATTTTTCACTGGTCACAGTTGAAGGGCAAAACTCGCCGGTCCACATTGATATGGGTATATCAGTCATGTTGCTGGGTGATTCAAAACTGGCCAACTCAGCTTCTCTAGTGGTGCAACCTGCACCAAAGAGTTTAGCTGCTTTCTCAGGTCATGCATTTCTGAAACTGGAAATGTGATGAAAGGTTTAAGAAGCTGAGTCCCCTTTTTTTATTTGTTTATTCGGATTAAAAGAGTCTCCTAGCTTGAAAAATAAAAAATAAAAATGCTTGACCCTGAACCTTGTTAGAAAAATTTCTATGATGTGCAAAAGGAGAGCTTATATTGTCTTTGCTCTCATGATAATCATTCTAAAAGGCATAGCACATACTTATGAATGAAGAACTATAAATCCTAATACTGAAATTGTAAGTTCAAGTCTTCCAATAACATTAACATGAGGCTTTTCTACCTTTAGACTCTTCTGTGTTGTTAGGTGTGGTTATATATATTAATCTAACGCTAAGAATTCCAAGTTCAAGTTATCTAATACCATTCACGTTTTTGTACCTTTAATCGAAGGTCTTTCCCGCACTGATCTCTTTCCCTTCGGACTGCGATTTTCACCATCTTTCTGTGGTATTTTCAGCTTCAAAAGTAAGATTAGAAATTATTGACATACCACTTAAGTCAAGAACAAACAAAATATAAGGGCACAGAATGGTCCTCACTCCTTATCTGCAACCAAGTCTGGATTTACTGGCAACTTGATAAACATAACTTAACCATAAAAAATTAGAGCCCAAAAAATTAAAAAATAATGAAATCACTCGAGACACTACAATAAATGTTTGGGGATATTTATATAATACTGTTATTATAGATATTTAAATGCTCTTGTCTGAGAATCTCCTTATCAGCCCATCAAAATTTGCAACAAAAAACAACATAAAATGGATCAGGAGCTCTGCTCTCGATCATAACCCACAATAATAACCACCAAAACAAAATCCTTATGCTACCAACTTGCATGAAACCCCAAAACCAAAGGGGTAAACTTTTTTAACTCCATAACTTACAATAAGAAAAATCCATCATAAAATGAAGAGAGACACCGACATTCTCCACATGTTTCACCAATCTCTCTGAAAATATCCGAAAAAAATAAACCGTCTACTCCAAACCGAACGAACCCACAAACATATTGTCACATCTACTAATAAAAAAGTTAACTTTATGCTACCACTTACCGTGAAAACCAAAAAGGAACAAACTTTATAACGTTCAACTCCATAATTCACAAAACAAAACACATGAAGCAATGAACTGAGCTACAATACCTTCTGTCGAGGCCGAACCCACTTGCGACCGTCCCAATCCCAGTGAGTCCTCAACTCATAGCGTTTTAAATCAAGCAACTCATGTGGGTCCTCGAACCACACAGTGTAACTATTCGACTCTTCCCATACTTTCACCACCACCCCTATCCACCACCCATCAAGGTGAAATGCATCAACGACCTCGTTCACTTGGAAAACATGCTGATCAGGATCGAGGGGAGGCAGGGGCCTCACATAAACAGGGTCCACGAACTCTGTCAGCAGCTTGGAGCCGTCATCCGAAAGCAAAGTCTGGTACTCAACAAAGACATCCCTTTTCGTCTTTCTCCCCGGAGGAGGAGTGGCCGCAGTCAGTGGCGGTAGCTCAATGACTTTGGCCGTGTACCATGCACCGTTGAAACCGTCCAAGTCGCTGCTCACCTCCACCTCTGAACCTACAGGGAAGAAAGTTCTGTTTTTGCGTGAGCGTGGTGCCTTCATGCTTGATCTTGAGAATGTGTGTAACAAATCAAAGCTTCGGTGAACACCAAGACAGAGACAAAGCATGAACATGAAACTTGAAGTTAACCAGGGATGCTTTGTCCTTTTATTTATGTTCTCGGTTCGAAAAAAGAGTCGAACTCTCGAGGTCGAAGACGCCGAAAAATATCATGGTCCTCCTTAAAGTTTCATTGTATAATTTGTATCCCTGACATTTGACATAAACCACAAAAAATCATTTTTTCTTTCCTTACGAATAATTCTATGTTTACACTTTTTTCAAATTTTAAAAATTTTAAATTATTATTTAAAATTAATGATATAACAATCATATAAAAATAACATATTAATTTATAAAATTAAGTTTATATAAAAAATTTATAAGTTATAATATCATTTTTTTATTAAATAATAATATTATATAAATTAATTGATACCGAATATTAAAATCGATATTCTAATAAATATTCAATTAATATTAAGATATCGAATGTTAAAATATAATAATAAAATAATACATATGAGATTGTAAGATCAGCGTAAAATATCATGACATCTTTAACTTCAGTTTTGGGTTACTTATTTGTTTTTGCACTCTTGCTAAAGTGAAAAGTTCTAACAATATGCGTATAAAGATGATAACAAGGATAATTGTATGAAACTTTAAGGCTTGAAACTGTAAGGGAGGGACATGTTTTTTTCCCTTATAGTTAATAGTATGGTAAGTCAAAGTCACGTTGACAATGTTTAATCTTTACTGCCTTTTAATTGGTAAAATGGGAAAGTGCGAAATGGATCGGGAACTTTGGCTTTTTCCAGAAAATATAATTTGTTTTCTTAAAAAAATCAAAAGGCTTTTTTAAAAAAAAAAATCTTAAAATTTTAATATCGTAATAAATATAAAATTCAAGGAACTTACAACGTCAAAAGGTTACGTATTGAAATTTTAATGGTAGAAATTTTTTGTGTAAAAAATTCATATTACATCTAAAGGAGAGGCTTTTAACATAAATTTATAACACAATGTATTAACATAACTTTACAACTATTGTTTTATATAATATCTAACAGTTAAGATTAAAGTAAAAAAATTATATTGAATGATATCAACTCATCAATCATCTTAATCATTTATTTATATAGATCAATAATAAAAAATTTATTTCTAATTTTGTGTTAATAAATTTTTCGCAACGTCTAAAGGGACAAATGAGTAATTAGCTAAGTCGTCGTTGTTTTTTAAAATTTTAGTTAAAATCTCAATTTTTATTCTTTAGAAAAAATTAACCTCAAGAGATAAATATATCATTAACTTCTCAATTGCTACATAAATTTTGTTAGATACAGTTATCCATGAAACCAACTTTACAACTCGGGATTTTGACTAACCACAAAAAAAAGTAGAATCTTTTGATACAATTTTTTTTCAATAAAATCATGATTGAGATTTAAAGTTAAACGATTGTATTTAATGATGCTAACTCATTAACTATCTAAATCATGTGATTATGAAAATGAATAATTAGAAATTTGACAATGAATAAAATATGAAACAACTTGAATTTGTTCTACTTTTCTTTAAGGGTGTGTTGTTTCTATATTTTGAATTTTTGTTTTTCAAAATTTAGTAAGGATATGTCATTGGTTTTAATTTTTTTTATTTCAAAAATAATATGTAGTTAATATTAATTTAAATGTATTAGTATAAATACGTTTAAAAAAATAATATTCTGAAAACGAAAACAAAAACACCCTAAGTGTTCTTAATAACTTACCTTGATAATTTAAAAAGTGATTTATTGAAATAAAATTTTAGTTAAAAAGTTACTTTCCATGGAATAGTATTGAATGTGAATAGTATGATAATTTTCCCCGGTTAAATGAGAACCGGCGTAATTGCAAAAGGGTTCTTTGGATCCGTCGACATCAGGTTTTCTGGGCACACGCATTTGGATGTACATTACAGCCCAACCCAAGTTATATTGTATTTGTGTAGCCATTGAGTCTTCATATATAAAAGCTTGAGAGAAGAGAAGATTGAGATGAGATTAGAACGCCAAAGCTTAGTTGAAGCTCTTTAAAAAAAGATAACATTCTATTATACTATATTATGTGCTCTAGATTTAGATTTGTAATATCTAGCACAACTACAACCCTAGTACAAGTGGCGGGGGGGAGAGAGAGAGAGAGACTGAGTCTGAGATGCAATAGCATTAGCAGCAAAAGGTGGTTGCCTTGCCTTATTAAAAAGGGATTTTCTTTCTACTTCTTATTATAGAAAATGTACTTTTGGACTACTATTTTTCAAAAAATTTCTATGCCAAGCATGAAGGTTTCAAGCTTCATATTTTCTTTCATTTTTATAGATTGCTTCTTGTTGATACTAGAATTTTGACCAACACTAATAGTAACATGTCACAAATCAATAGATGAAAAGCTAGGTTTAATGATATTATGCCCTAAAATGAACAACAGAAGCATTTAACCAAGCCTAATCACATCCAAACTTTCACAAGCATGTTTTATCTTCCTAATTCTTCTCTAAATGATTAAGATCCAATAAAAAATTAATTTAACTTCAAATCTCAGGCCAGAAACAACTTATCATGGTGCTCATAAACCAAATCACACACTTTGAACAAGAATCGATTTCCTTGGTCTCTGTGCATCCAAAATATCTCTGAGCACTAGATAAGTGGTGTTTGAAATGTCATATATCAATTTGAGCCTCCTCTTCCCTTGCATTAGCTTGCGACTGATTGCTTATGAATCTGAACCTCTGGTCCTCTTGTGGTTGCCCTGATCAACTGCCCAATATCAGTTGCTCACAAATCCAAAATTTCACTCCTTTTTCAATTGCTCCAATTGGATGCTAATGAATCTTTATGCAGCTCATGCTCCTTACTACAACAAAATCAGAGTCAGAATGAGCTAGATTTTTCTCTTGCACTAACCTTTCAACGATCAAGTTAGTACAGGGTTCACGTAGGTAAAAAATCACAAAGCAGAGAAGGAAAGAATGGGAAAGTGTCTAGAGATAGTTTGGATTTGTTCAAGAGATTTGACACCTATGTCAATCAATTTTACATCTATTTATAGGCCGAGCATGTATTTTGCATCTTTAATCCTGACCATTAATCCTTCATACATGGCTTCATCTTAGATCACTTAACTTGTATATTTAATCTTGACCATTGAACTTTACCACGTGTCTTCGTCCAAGTGCACCTTTTATCTTCCTAAAATTTCATTCACATATGTCATCCTCTCATTGGATAATCTTGGCATCCATAATCTAGTTGTCAATTATTAGGTGACACCAGATTCATAAATTTCAGAGCAGTTACTCGCCCATGATTTTCAGAGGTGGTTGCTCAATCTGTAATTTTCAGAGATGGTTACTCGACCTGTAATTTTCAAAAGTAATTAGAGTCACGTCAATATTGTGACTATCGACGGTGCTTAGAACGTTTTAGCAAACAGACATATTTAGTGCTCAAAATTCCCAAAGACGGACTTCATTCACCCTTTTTCTTTTTATGAACCATCATTTAAAACACAGTATACTATGAGCACTTGTTAGTCTAACCTTCCCATCTGATTACTCAATACTTTTTATAAGGCACACAAGACCTTTCAATTATTTAATTATTCACATCCATAACACTGGCCCTGAGTCTTTAAGTTTAAAGCATGAGAACTTTAAGACTATAAATACAATATTGTTATATCCATAACACTAACCTCCATAGTCTTAAATGTGAAGCATGAACATTTGATATTAATAATAAAATTTTTGAAAAATCATCCATGCTTAGAATAAAAATGTCATCAGTTCATGCTCAGAATAAATATAATCAACACTAAGCTTGTAACTTCACATGACTAATTTTAGTAATTAATTTTACTCTAAATGAATAATGTCTTCCATGACCGCTCAAAACAATTTGAATAGGAACAAATATATTGAATTAACTTAGATTTGTAAACAAATATATTTGATCATTTATTTTTATGACCACTTATAATCATAACATTTATTCAAAACTTGATGGCCTACATACATTATTTTGTTGTGCTCAAAACAACTTCTTTTAAATGCTCAGAAGTAATTTCCTATCTCCTTGTAAACAACAATTTAACCTCATCGTTATTAACTCACTCATTTATAAAAACATGTTAAACATTCTGGACCAAATATATTACTATCAAAAGTTGCTCACAAATTATCTCACTACCTTTCCAACTCTTAATTATTACCTTCACTTCTTGCCCTTATCATCTGAAATTCCTTTTCATAAGAGTAAAACCACCATAATCATATTAATAATAATGTACTTGCCTTATTTAAAGCCCTCGATCATATTTATTACTTTTTCTCAAATCATGCTCAAAAACTTATCACGTGACAGTTCAATCTTGATCAATTAATTTGTACACTATTTATTCAATGGTTTTACTATTTTAAATGTTATGGCAAGCTTTGTATTGTAAAAAATGGCATGTTGAAGGAATGAAAAATAGGACTTGGTTAAATTACTTTTTAGCGTATATTTCCAATGTACAGAGAACAAAATATATAAGCATATACAAGAATCAATGAGTGCTATTTCTAAGGCTAAGAAATCGGATCCACCTATAATGGGATCTGACTTATACTAACTTAGGAAAGACAACCTGGAGAAATCAATTACATATATTATAATATTCCTTAATACTCCCCATCTAGTTGGAGAGTGAATATTATGAAGTCCCAACTTGTTACATGGTGTCACAAATGTTTCCTCAAAGCTTTTGTGAATACATTTGCCAATTGAAAGCGTGTAGGTACATATGAACGACTAATCATTCCAGCTTGCAATTTATCTTGAACTATATGACAATCTATCTCAATGTGTTTCGTATGCTCATGAAAAGGGGATTTGTTGCAATGTACAGAGTTGCTTGATTGTCACAAAACAATGGCGTATAAGCTATTTGTGGGACTTTTAAATCTTATATAGGGTAGCTAAATTGGCTCCAAACATGTGTTTGCTATAGCTCGATATTCGGCTTTTTTTAATGATCTAGAAACATTCATTTGTTTCTTAGATCTCGATGAGATGAAAGAATTCTCAAGGAAAATACAATACCCTGTAACCAACCTTTTGGCATAAAAACCTCCCCAATCTGAATCGAAAAAGGCTTTTAAGGCAAGATTGTTGGTGGAAGGTAACAATAAACCTTGACCAGGAGTACCTTTGACGTACTTGAGGATTTGTAAGGCAACATCCCAATGAGGTTTTTGGGGCTCATGCATGAATTGACTTAGTGTTCGAACATAATAGACTATGTCCAATCTTGTGACAGTAAGATATATCAGTCTCCTTATCAATCTTCTATATTTACTTGGGCATTCAACGATGCTCCATTTGTGGTAGTGAGTTTGAAATTCTGTTCCATAGGAAATTTATCTAGTCGTGCAACTGTAAGACTTAAATCTTACAAAATGTCCAGTGTGTATTTTCTCTGAGACATCTTGATACCTTTCTTGGAACGAAAAAAATTCAATACCCAAAAAATATTTCAAGTCTCCGAGGTCTTTGAAACAGAAATATTTAAGAGAAAATTTTTTCAGACATTAGATTTCTTGAAGATCATTTCCCATCAGAAGTATGTCATCATCATAGATGAGAATTGTAGTAAATGTAGCACCTTGAGCCTTTATAAAAGGAGAAAAATCAACTTTTTATTGTTGATAAACAACTTTTTGAATGGTGCCTAAGAAGGCGGAGAACTAGGTTCATGAGGCTTCCTTAAGTCTGTAAAAGGACTTGGTAAGTCGACACATAATGTTCTCCCCCATTGGCAAAAGGCAGATAGAGGAACCATGTAAACGACTTTATGCAAATTGCCATAAGAAAGAGGAAAATTCACTAATAACCTTGATGTATGACCTAATAACATAAATAGGCTTGCCTTTTGAAAATTGACAGAAATGACTCCCATGTTTGGCCTAAAATCACAAATGGCCGTGATGTTATATTCACTCCATTAACTTGGATGATTAACATTTGGAATTACTTTAATACCCTTTGTCAATTCAAAATTCGACGTTAGCGTGATTCAAACCTATCCCATCAACAAAACAGGTCCCACCTTGCCACAATGCCAACCCATTACTCAACTATAACATACACAAAGTTTATTATTTATTATAATACAAATTTTAAGAAATAAGAAAAAGATAGAGGGATATTACCAAACCAATTACAACATCCCTCAACCATTGTTACACCACATATCACCACAGCCATTTATCCACCCAAACTATGCATCACCTGAAAATTGAAAAAAAGGGAAAAATGCAAAAGTGACCCAAATTAAGGGGCCCCTTTGAAAAGTAACCCACTCTCTGAATATTTGCATGCCATGACCCTTTTAGCTATGAAATGACCTCAGTGCCCTTTCTTTATTTCTTCTTCATTCTTGGACAAAATCTTTCTTTACACACCACTATTTTACATAAAACATCGTATTTTATACATGGTTTGTCATATATTTGTTGTCTAAAAAACATGATATTAGCTTAGAAAAAATGAACTGAGCTATGTTAAAGTGATACGAGTAGTTTAATGCAAAAAGAAAAAAAACTAGAATTTTTTATGGAAAATCTTTCTTTGATGAGGAAGATGATAACTCGACAATGCTTTTTGTCATTGTCAAGTGTTGAGCACACTGTCGGACACCATTTGATAGTGAGAGAGTGTCGTACACTGTTAGATTTACGTGATCGACAGAATTCGACATATGATATCGAGTGTCGAGCATAATATCAGACACCATCTATAGTGAAAGAGAGGTGTTGTATATTGTTGAATTTACGTGGTCGACAGAACTTAACACATGATGTCAATCGTCAAATACATAATCAAATAGAAAAATCGAGAATTGAGTGTCAGATTGCTTGTAACTGACAATCGACAACCCTTATCATCAACTATCGGTTACATTTAATTCGACACTCGACATATGTTCATGTAAGCTTATCGAGTGTCAAGCGTGAAACTATATCGACACTCGTCATCATCTACCTTTGTCCATCGACTTCAAAACTACAATTTTTACACATCTTAAGCTTCAAATAATTCATCAAACACTCCAAAAACGATATACAACCATAAATAACTTTCAAAACACAATAAATCATATACCTTTGTCATTGTCCAGGTCAATTCGTGTATGCATCACCGAAGGGACTTGGAATGGGGAAGATTTGATTTTGGGTATTGGTTATGGAGGAGAGGAAATGGAAATGAATTAGTTGAATTGTTAAGGGTATAGAGGTCATTTTGTAGCCAAAAGGGTCGTGGCATGCAAATATTTGGAGAGTGGGCTACTTTTCCAAGAGACCCCATAATTTGTGTCATTTTTTAAAATTTTCCTGGAAAAAAAGTACAGATTAAAAATCAAACAGATTCACTATAAAAAAAAAATCCCAATTTTCTTACCCGCCAAATTCATTATAAGCACTTAAAAAGACAAAGAACCCAAAATGCAGCAGCCATCCAACACCTTGCTACTGCCATAAGCCAACTGTTGAGTTATGTTCTTTGCAACCTAATTTCTGTCACCACCTACAACATTACACCCCAAAAAATCCTAAACACTAGCACCTCAGCAACCACCTATTTTTGTGACCAACCCAACAATTATCTTGCAATCTAGAGACTAGCAATCGCATCAATACAGGCAAATTGAAAAAACAATCAAAATCAACAATTGAAAAATCAAAATTGAATAAAACCAAAGTAAAAAAAATCCAATCACCAACTAAAAAATAAAACCCAAAACTGAAATTGAATGAAAAATCGAAATCCACAGTAAATATCAAGATAGAGATGAGTTGGGACTGGAGGCATTACAAAAGGAGATGATGTGCTTATGTTGCTACTGTTGTCATTGCAATGTGGATCCAGCATGACCAATCATAGAGATCTTAGGACAAGGAACTAGATAAAAGCCATTTTGCTTTTTTTAGACCCAAAAGAAATAAAAAAAAATTCAAAAAAATAGATTTTGAGAAACGCTAACAGCCTTTTGGTTTGGCTTGGGGGGAGGTGGTGGAGTTGGGATATGTAGAGGTGGGGCAAAGCCATATAGCAATGAGAACAAAAAAATGAAGTGGGAAATATGAGGAAGAAACAAACATCAATTAGAAAAAAATTAAAAAAGAAGGTGAAATCTATGGGAAGAAGAAGATGAGGAGAGAGAAAGCGGTAGAGGAGGGAGGCAACAAGGAGGAGGAGGGAGGTGAGGAGAGATATAGAGATCTCTTAGGGAAGAGAGGAAATTTATAGGAAGAAGATGATGAGGAGAGAGAAAAAACATTTAGTTTTTTTGTCTAAAAAATTTTATATTAAAAATAAAATAAGAATTATTAAGTGATTTTATTTATTTGGGTATGAATTTATCATTTTACCCATTTAGTTATTATCCTAACATAACAAGTTAACGATAGGTTCATTTTGCCTAATCCCAAAAAGGCGAGGTTATTTATGATTTTAGGTCATACCTCAAGGTCATTTGTGAAATTTTTCCCTGGAAGGCTTTTTGAATGGCCAATTGGTGAAACCAATTGCCACTAGCAGCGACAGTGAAAAGGCAACGAAAGGTAGTGTGCTTGGTCGCAGGAGAGAATGTTTCCTGATAATCGATTCCCTCAATTTGATTGTATCCTTTAACAACAAGATAAACCTTATAGCGTTCAATGGTCCATCAAAATTAAACTTGATTTTGTAGACCCATTTGCAATCGATTGGTTTATGTCCAATGGGAAGAGGAACAAAACTCCATGTGTGATTTTGTTGCAATACTTTCAATTCTACATTCATTACTTGTCGAATGTGGATCAGGGATAGCCTGATCATAGGATTTGGGCTCGATGTGACTTGTAATGTTAGCTAGAAAAGTACGATGAGTAGAAGAGATATGAGAGTACAAAAAAAAAGGGAAGAGGATATCAGGTACTTGATGTAGGACTTCAAGCCAAGGTAGAATGATTGACTTGAGGTGACATCTTGTAGTCCTTATGCCATGCTAGAGTTGCTTAGGAGGAGTAGAATGTTGCACGGGAGGACTAAAATGTATGAGAGGGTCTAAAGTGCTTGATATTAGGGCATTGAGTTCGGTTTGAGATGAAGATGGAATGGATTCAAGTGGAATTGGTATGGAAGGTGGTTTCGGTGTGGCAAGCGAATGTGTTGAAAGACTAATGAAGCAAAGCTAACTTTTCTATTCTGTTAATCAAGTGAATTACAAATGTTTGTATACACAACAAGTTCACATGAAATGCAGTAGCCCTAGAATCACGGAAACAAACTTAACAGTCCTAGAATTACAGAAACAAAATCACAAGAACTTCATGCATACATTCTAACTAACAAGCTAAGCTGTACTGCTCACGTATAGATGCTGAGCTAGAGGTAAGCTGACATTGACTTGCTGATCTGCTATTTGCTTTGCTGTGATCATCACTCCCCTTCAAGCGATACTGGACTAAAAGAGAAGTGAGCTTGTCATTGAGAGATTGAAATTGGTTTAATGGTAATGGCTTAGTGAAAATATCTGTCATTTGACATGAAGTAGGAACATAATGTATTTCAATCTCCTTCGCTGCAAGTCTTATTCGAATATAATGTACGTCTATATTAATATGCTTTCTCGGGAATGGAAAACTGGATTTGAGGCAAGTGCTTGAGCACCTAGATTATCACACCAAATAACAGGACAATTCATTATGTTCAATTCAAGTTCATAAACAACTATTTAAACCAAACTACTTTAGTTACAGCTCGAGCTAGTGCTCTATATTCATATTCAGTGGAAGATCTAGAAATAATCTTCTGTTTCTTAGAGCTTGATTGAATTAAATTCGAGCCAAGAAAAATGTAATAACCTAATGTAGATTTCTGATCATCTAGACTACTAGCCCAATCAGCATATGAGAATACTTCCATACTTAATTGTTGACAAGGTTTAAAGAACAAACCAACACTTATTGTACCGTTTAGATATCTGAGAATCCTTTTGCAAGCTTGCCAAGGATTAACAGTAGAACATTCCAAAAACTGACTTAACTTGTTTATAGAAAATGAACTTTCAGGTCTGGTTATTGTGAGATACTATAAGGCACCAATGGTACTGCGATAGAGTTCTGGCTGCTCAAATGGAACGCTATCTTCTTTATGCAACTTATAACTGTCGTTGGTGTTGGACAGCTCTTGGAATTAGCCATGTTAGTTTTCTGTAAAAGATCTCTTATGTATTTAGCTTGTGTAAGATACAAGCCTGATTGATTGCGAAATACCTAAAATCCCAAGAAATAACTAAGGGTTCCAACTGACTTTAAAGCAAACTTATCATTAAGATTAGTGACAAGTTGATGAACTAGTTTAGAATCAGATCCCGTGATCAAAATATCGTCTATATAGACTAGGAGATAAAGAATGATACCTTTAGATGAATAGATAAACAAGCTGGTATCCATGACTAAATTTTTAAATCCCCATTTTACTAATGAAGCTTTAAGTTTCTCAAACCAAGCTTTTGGAGCTTGTCTGAGACCATATAATGCTTTGTGTAACTTACAGACACGATTGGGATAAGGATGATCTTGAAAACCTTCTGGCTGTTGTATATACACATCTTTGTACAATTCTCCATTCAAGAATGCATTGTTGACATCAACTTGTTGGATGTCCCAGTTTTTTGTCATGACAATAGTCAGTATAATGCGTATTGTTGATGGCTTAACAACCAGACTAAATGTCTTAAAGAAATCAAGATCCGATGTTTGCTGTAAACCTTTAGCCACCAACCTGGCTTTATGCCTCTGTAGTGTGCCATGCTTGTGAAATTTCAATCGAAAAACTCATTTACTGCAACAACATTCATTTCGAATGTGAAAGGAACCAGTGACCACGTATTATTGGACTGAAGTGCTTGAAATTCAGACTTCACGTATTATTGGACTGAAGTGCTTGAAATTCAGACTTCATGGCTGCCAACCAATCAAGACTAGTTAAAGCTTAGGAGACACTATCAGGTTCTTATAAAGAAGAAGTAACACTAGACAGATAGACTTTATCTGGCTCGTAAAGATCCAGTTTTGCTACGAGTAATTATTGGATGAGTATTAAGAGATGATGGCATGGTAGAAGTTTTTGATAATTGTGGTAGAACAACTTCAGGTTGTTAAGTTGGAGATCGTATGACAACAGGTGAAGTAGAAGACTGTATGGCAGTAGGTGTGTTAGAAAGTGTTTGACTCAATAAAGGTATAGCACTAGTTGTTTTATAGGATATTTGACTCAATGAATGAGGCAAAGGAGATTAACTATTAGAATGGTAATGTAAAGATGTAGACGAATTTAAATGATTTGAATGATGCACTATAGGTAAGGACTTATATGGAGAAGAAGAAATAGGTGCTAAATGCCATATAGAAGGCACAATCACATTTAAATGACAATCTGACTGATTAGATTTGAAACCTTGTATAAGTTTTGGATTATTCTGAAATGGAAAAAACTTTCATCAAACGAGACACTCTTGGCTAAATAAACTCTGCCAGAAGGATGCAAACATTTGTAAGCTTTATAGGGCAAACTATAACCAAGAAATACACATTGTGAAGAATGAAATTGAAATTTATTCTTATTGTATAGATGTAGATAGGGATAACAAGCACAGCAGAATACCTTTAGAAAATCATATAATGGTTTAGCCTGAAAGAGTACTTCAAATGGTGATTTGTTGGTATTGGTGTAGGTAATCGATTGATCAAGTAAGCAGCAGTCTGAAAGGACTCCTACCAAAAGTGAAAAGGCATTAAAGCTTGAGCAAGGAGAGACAACTTGTGTCAAGAACTTGTCTATGTCTTCTTTTGGCCCTACCATTTTTTTGATGAGTACATGGGCAAGAATATCTAGGCAAGATACCATTGGTAGCAAAATAAAAGAGCAATGAATGATACTCTCCACCATAATCCGATTGAACACACTTAAGAGGATATCCAAATTGTCTTTTAGCCATTTTATGAAATTGAACAAATATAGGATGAACATTTGACTTAGACTTCAATGGGAAAATCCACAAGAATCTACTATAGTTATCAAGAAACAGTGCATAATATCGAAATCCTTTAACAGATAATATTAGAGCAAGCCCCTACACATCCGAGTGCACAAGTGCTAGAGGCCGAGAAGCTCTAGAGTTAGACATTGGAAACTTATCTTGGCATTGCTTACCAAGTTTACAAGCAGCACAAAAAGAGAAAGCAGTAGAAGCTTGCACAAATTGTCCTAAACTTTGACAAACATGACTCAATACTTTAGCATTAGGATGCCCAAGTCTTTGATGCCACATAGTTTTATTTGCAGGAGATGCACAGGTAGAGATAGTTGTAGCAGCAATAGGAGCACGCTTGATTGAGGATGAAGTTGGAACTGATGATATTGAAGTTGAAGGTGGTGGAAAATAAAAATGATAAAGTCCATGCTTAAGGGTTCCCAGGAGCAAAACCTTCTTGGAATGATTGTCCTTAACATGGCAATATGTGTCAAAAAACTCAATAGAAACATTAATGTGGAGCACTTAACAGATTTTTAGTAATTCCAGGAACATGCAAAATATTATGGAGCACCAATGACTTATTATGGCTTGGTAAAGAATATTTAGTTAGACCAATATGATGAATAGATAACTTATTACCGTTGCCAACTTGCAATTTATTAGGACCCTTGTAATTAGCTTGTACATGAAGGTTATTCAGATTGACAGTTACATGATCAGTAGCGCCTATGTCAATGTACCAGGAAGGATCAGCAATGGTAGTTAAAGTAGCTATGGAAGGAGAGGCATGCGGCAAAGCCTGATGAATATTGGCTTGAGCTTATATTAAGGATAAAATTGAGGAGCAGCAGAGTGTTTTCCTGCATCTGGACCATGAAAAGTATGAAGCAAAAATAACACCGCAAAGTAGTATGGCCAACCTTGCGACACAGTTGACACATCAGGCATCCGCGGCCCCTAAACCTGCCTTTTCCACATCCACCACGATAAATACCAGTAGTTTGTGCTTGAAAAGTCTGTTGTGAAGAAATTGAATCTCTGACCTAATGACTGACTAGGAGAGTCAGACTATGAACCAAGCCTTAAATGCGATTTCTTAGTAGTAAAATGGGCTTGACTATTGTTTTGACCTTCAACTGAATATGCAGTGTTCAATTGTTCAAGTCTCAACGCATGAGTTTGTAACAGATATTGAGACTTTTATAAGGACACAAAATCGCGATGAGCAATGAGATTAACAATTTCAGCATCAAAATCAAAACCATGACCACTATACACATACATGAGCAAGTCATCATCAGAGATCAAGCTACCAGTGGCTAACAAAGTATCAGCAAGTTCCTTCTTCTTAAGAAAATATTCACCAACTGACATAGAACCTTTCTTTGTTGATTGTAATAGATTTCTTAAATGAAGAACTTGAGCTTTAGTCTGAGTGAAAAACAAACTTTCAAGTGTTTTCCAGAGTTCATGTGATGTTTGACACCTCACAGTATGCCCATATATAGACTCACTAATTGATGACAAAAGCCAACTCATTACAAACTAATTTGAACGTTTCCACATATTATACTCACTATTTAATTGTTTCACAAGCTTAGGTGAGCTATTAGAAGAAGAATCAGAGACTATAACATTGATATATTGATTGGACAGAGTCAAGTACCTTCAATATAGCCATCAAGTTCTAAAGAATGAAGAGATAGTAAAACAAGAGAGCGTCAGAAACCATAGCTCAAGTTTACAAGCTTCAAGTTCAAAGAAGGAAGATTGAAAGAAATTCAGTTGATGAAGACGCACTCATGGCTGTCATCAGAATCTTAACAATGTTATTTGGATGATCAGAAACAGAAGGAAAAGCTGTAGAGCCAATTTCCATTATAAGAAAACTTGAAAGACGTGAGTGAATGGCTATGATACCATGAAAGATTGACGAAGCAAAGCTAATTTTTCTATTCTGTTAATCAAGTGAATTAAAAGTGTTTATAGACACAGCAGGTTCATGTGAAACTCAGTAGCCCTGGAATCATGGAAACAAACTTAACAGTCCTAGAATTACGAAAATAGAATCACAGAAACTTCATGTATATATTCTAACAACAAGCTGAGCTGTACTGCTGATGTATAGATGCTGAGCTGGAGGTAAGCTGACATTGACTTGCTGATCTACTATCTGCTTTGCTGTGATCATCATGTGCTATGGGTATAATCTCATGTGAGTCAGTTGGTTTTGTTTGTTGAGTTTTAGCATATGGAATGTTTGTGATGAAGTGTTCTGTAGGAGGCTTATTGTCTATATCATCAATGAAAAGATTGAATAATACAGAGTCTAAATTAGGTGATGTTGAAACATAAGAGAAGGCAAATATGTTTTCATAAAATTTGACATCACGACTTGCAAACAAGTTCTCAGTCTCTATATCATAAAGTTTGTAACCTTTTTTACTAGTGAGATATCAAACATGTTGGAGATAAAAGGTTTAAAACAAACATTTACATCATAAGTTACAAAATTTATTTTGAGATTAATTTCATACGTTACAAGTATAATAAAAACATGAGTTACGACACTTATTCTTTGCAACGTTCATGTTTTTATTAAGAACATTATGGCTTAGGGGTTATAAGAAATTTAATTTGTAACTTACTTGGCTAAGAGACTACTATATAAAGGAGTTTCAAAGGTTCTAACATGGACACGATATATTTTGAGCATTGGGTTATATCTTGGAGCCCTTGAGTACCGATATTTCTTACTCTATTTCTTTACTTGTTCTAATTATTTAATATATTGTTATGTTAATCTAATTTATATTTTATTATTTCTTCAATATATTATTGTTTGATAATATTATTTAAATTTATTATAAATATTCTCAACAATCTAAACCCAAAGAATATCTCATATGATTGGTTAATTATTTGGTTAATATTAATTGGTTGCATATATGTATGCTTTTATTTTTTTATTGCTTATGTTGCACAAACTATTTCATAATAGTTTGTACATTCTACTTCTTATTAGATCCACGGCTATAAGCATCTACATAGCTATTAGCTTCATCTATATTTTATTTATATTTTAAATATGAGAGGATCACAAGTGTGATGGATTTTGCTAATTATTTTGTTTGTTTGTTTATCATATAATGTATGTTGTAGATCTTTGCTCTATCATGTTTTATATTTTTGTTCATAATTTGAATATAGCTAGCCTTACTATGCTATATATGATTAGTGAATTATTCTAGTTTATATTGTGATATATACTTGCGTGTATAAATTCTTTTATTTTTCCTTGCGATGAATAACTGAAATGAATGTCTAGTTTGGAGCATGATATGACTTAATTTCACATATTTGAAGCTTCTTTGGATAGTGAATACATGATGATTGCTATTATCTTGCAGATCTAGCCTTATTAATGTTAGAGAGTTGGTGGCTTCAATGTGTAACTTTCTTTCCAAATAAAGCTTTATTTTACAAGACGAGTAAATAAATGTCTTTATTAAGTTAAAGACATGAAGGTATGTGACTGGTTATTCAAATTTTTCTTATTTATTTCAAAGAATATAAATGAGTTGTAATGTGTATTGGTTTTATTATTAAGACCTTTTTAATAATTTTTATTATGGTCTAATAAATATTTTAGTTATGAAAATTCTTATTACGGATATTTATTACAGATTGATTATTTATGATTTAATTAATTTTATGTGTTACTAATTAAGTGTGTTATTATTTTGGAGTAAGACAATCTTTGATCTTTATTGCATATTATTATTGATTAAGAATTCAATTTATGAGTTGTATGCATAAAATTTATTACACAATAAAGCATGCGTTTTCAATATATTTAATTAGAAACTCATAGGCATGATGGCGAGCTATTAATTCATAGTTTCTTGTGGTTATCATGCATATTAGATGATAACATCTAAATAATTGATTACTAGAGTATGTTAAGAAGACTAATAGAATATTATGATAATTTATATGGTTGTATTGAATGAAATTATAGCATAAATGCTAATGATTATTATTAAATATATATATGAGTTTTATATTATATTTGTAGTTTTAGCAATAAATGTCTTATTAACGTGAGGATTGAAAAAATATTTTTCAATGTGGGGGCTTCTAGTTTTTAAGCGATTGCATATTTTAGTTCTTAATTTTGTACAATTAAGATGACAATGATTTGAGTGTATTTATTATTTTGATGAGTTTTAAAATTTAACAAATTAGTGCATTAATATTTTATGGAGTTATTGCTAGTGTATTTAAAATGTTACTTAATATGGGGGTTTTCTTTATTTGATGATTGTTAATGTTTTCATGGTATTTTGTGGAAAAAAATGATATTATAAATTATTAAATGATTATTAATTTTGTGTATAAGTTTAAAAATATTATTACTTATGAGGTGATTCAGTGCTCCTTCAATTTTCTTCATTGTGCCTTTGATATTCTTATGCTCTCTAACATTCTTTTGTGAAATATTTAATATTATTTAAGAGAGCTAGTGAAAGCAATCATCAAAATAATGGGAACAAGTTCTCAAAGATAAAATCAATGAGAGATTGTGCAATTATAAAGATTTTCAACATGCTAATTAATTAATTAAATTGTTGATGGGGATGTGCTTAAGCCCGAAGGGAGTCACCTAGGAAGTAACCCAACCTCTGTGATTGGAGATCTCATGAAGGAGGTTCAATGGGTAAGAACAATCCGTACTGCGTGACTTGTTAAGCACAACTATAATGACATATCTTAGAGGAGATATGATCCTGCTCATCCCTATGGCAAAGTGCTTGTTATATGTGATGTTAGGAAGGATATTTATCCTGAATGAGTCCAAAGGCTAGATACTCTTGCGAGGTATAGGTCACATATACCTTTTGAGGACTCACCTAAGTGAGAGCGTCGTGAGGGCCGCGACTGTGAGAATTGGGCTGTTCTCTAAAGCTCTCATGAGAATCAAGATTGAGCGCATGGCCATTAATAGCGCTAACCCGCTAAAACCATGTCTTCATCGATATTATGTGTGTGATAGTTTGAAGTTTGGTCAAGAAATCAAGTTCAAGACTTTGTTCACTCAAGTTTCTCAAATGGATACTATCAACACTAAGTGTAGGTTCAAACCGAAAGGTACCTATACCCATTGCATAATAGAAGGTTGCTCTTTATATATATATATATATATATATATTTATATATATTTATTTATTTTATGAGTATTTTTATCTTAATATTTTATTTTATAAAGCTTTAAAGTTTTAAACCTTTTGTGGGGGACTGTTGGAGATAAAAGGTTTAAAACAAACATTTACATCATAAGTTACAAAATTTATTTTGAGATTAATTTCATACGTTATAAGTATAATAAAAACATTAGTTATGACACTTATTATTTGTAACGTTCATGTTTTTATTAAGAACATTATGGCTTAGGAGTTACAAGAAAATTAATTTGTAACTTACTTGGCTAAGAGACTACTATATAAAGGAGTCTCAAAGGTTCTAACATGGACATGATATATTTTGAGTATTTTATGATTTTGAGCAACCGCGACACATGAAGATAGGTTATTTTCTTCCGGTGATCGTGCTCATCGAGAAGATAGGCTGTGAGCATTGGGTTGTATCTTGGAGCCCTTGAGTACCGATATGACTCACACGAGGGGAGGACTCTTTGGCTTTAGGACAATGCCTTTGACATGCCTCCCAAGTGCTCAGGCTACATATTTCTTACTCTATCTCTTTACTTGTTCTATTTATTTAATATATTGTTATGTTAATTTAATTTATATTTTATTATTTCTTCAATATATTATTGTTTGATTATATTATTTAAATTTATTATAAATATTCCTAACAAAACAAAGATGCAACGTTTGGCATATGGGTTAAATTTTTGTGTAGGATAAACAATAGTTGCATAAAATAAACAACCAAAAACTTTTAAGTGGTTAAGTGATGGTGGACGGTTGTATAATAACTGAAAAGGGGATTATTGGATAACAATGGCGATAATAGTTATACAGCAGTCAAAACACATTCAACCCAAAAAGTAAGATGTAAGAAAGATTGGAAAAGCAATACATGTGCTATAGTGAGAATACGGTGATGCTTTCGTTCAACAACTCCGTTCTGTTGTGGAGTGTAAATGTAAGTGCGTTGATACTCAATGTCGTGGAGTCGAAAGAAATTTCTTTTTTTTTTGGAAAAGTTACTTAGTAATATAAATCCAAAAAAGTTATAATGTACAAAAATCCGAGGGGCATACCCCAAGAATTACAAAGGGACGTAAAGTCCAAACAAACAATCCAACAAAAAGATAGAAAATGAAGGCCACAAGCGGCCTAAACAAAGTAAAAAAGCCACAAGCGGCCTTAACAACATAGAAGAGAAATGATCACAAACGGTGTAAAACATAAAAATACAAGAGCTTTAACCCTTCTTATTTTTCTTCTTCTTACCCTTCTTTACCGGGGTAGCTGGGGTGTCCGAATGAGCATGGTCAATCCTATCAGATTGATCATCCTCACTAAGCCCAATCAAAGGCTCAAAACGAGTGGGAGAAGACTCAGTAGGTATCCGCCCTGAGGAAATAGATGCCTCACGATTTGTAGAACATTTGATAGTGCCCAAAAGTCTACCCTCGTCAGTCGCAAAAGGAGATGGAGAATCAGAATCTAAAACTGACTCTGCACTCGGAACTGTAGTAGCCTTCGGAGGCTCAACTTGCACTGCAGAAACTTCTGGGATAGTAACTATTTTGGTGCAATCAACGACCTTGGTCACATCCTTTTCTTTTCTCAAAGGGGCACTATCAGAGGTGCTAGCCTCATTCTTATCTGGACTCGAAGTCTTTACCGATTCTGGACAACGATGACCAAACCTGCAACATTTGGGACAATGTTTTGGAACCCACTCATATTCAACTTGAATTTGAATAGGCTCTGGAGAGAGTTTGCATCTGAACTCAAACTTCTTAATCGGAGGGTGGGTTGCATCAAGAAGAACACATACCCTCGCATATTCCAATCTAGAAAGATCAGAAGTCATCTTGTCACAAGAAATAGGCTCTCCAACCATGCTGGAAACAATACTAAGGCCTTTGGTTGTCCATAAAGGAAACGGCAGGCCATATAATCGGATCCAAACGGGAAATTCCGCTACTTGATCCGCATTAAAATTCAAATGTGGATGCCAAGGCTGTAAGAAAATGTTTTTACCTCCAAACATCCAAGGACCGCGAGCAATGATAGCATGAACCTCATCCTCAGTTCGAAAACGAAAGAGGAGAAAGCCCGTGTCTATAGAGCGGACGTCCTCTAGGCTGCTAGATTTCCATGCACGCATGGCTATCGAACGTGCAGCATGATAAGGCATCACATATCCGGGAAAGACGAAAGAAATTTCTCTTGGATAGGAATTTGAACCATTATCAACTCTAACAGCCTTAACATAGGCCTGGAATTGAGTGTAAGCAAAATCAATAAAGGTTTCAAAATATTTTGTGTTCTAGATTTGTGTTGCATAAGAAAAATCTTGGGCATCTACAAAAATCATCCACAATAGTAAGAAAGACATGTGCCTCTAAACGTTCAAAAACTTTATGCAGAAACTAAATATCACAGTATAATAAATCAAATGGAGCATGAGTTGATATAGAAATTAAAGGAAAGGAAGTGTTGTTTGTTTAGCCATGGGACAAACAGTACAATTATGATCATAGGAGATATTATAGGAAGATAATAATGAAGAAACTATTTTAAGATGAGATGGTGATGGATGTCTCAGACGCATATGCCATAGTTTTGGAGTGTGAGAAACTTGATAAGAGATAGGTGTCCTCTGCAACGAAGACATGCAGTAAAGGCCACCATGTTTTTTACTCAACCCAAGCATCTTCCTCGTAGCCAAGTCCTGTAACACAAAGAAAGTGGGGAACAAAATGACGCAATAGTTTAGATCATTGTTGACTTTGCTCACAGACATCAAATTTAAGTGAAAAGAGGGGACACATAAAACATTATCTAAGGTTATGTCTGAACTAGATGGCAAAGTGTCCATTAATTGGGGCTAAAGATGTGGCAGTTAAATTAACGATGTGTATTGGTGAGGGTTTTGTGTGAGTGAAAAGTGTGGAATCAAATATGATGTGGTCAATAGCTCGGCTATCCAAATCCAAGGCCTAGTAAATAAAGAATTGGTTTAAGCATTGGAGAAAGAAAACAAACCTGCAGCATTTGTGTAAGCATTGTTGTTACCAGAAGCTTGGTTTAGAGTCACCATACACATAACATAAGCAAGTTGTTGAAGTTGTTCTGCAGAAAGACCATGCAAAATACTTTGGAAAGTATCCAACGAATTGGAGAAACGGGATAGGTTGTGATGCGTTCGAAACTAGCAAGTATACTAGTCGCACAAGTAATAAAGTGATGAGTGAGATATCGTTCCCATGAGGATTGATTCTAATTAAATTTGTTATTTTTCAGCAACAATAAACTAAATATGGGGGGTTTTGTTGAATGATTAATTAAACTGAATACGAAGGCAAATAAAGAATAACACAACACAATATTAAATGAATTGAAAATTCAATGAGAGACACTTGGTTAAGGGTTCTTTCTCTGCCACAAGATATGAATTTGTGAATTAACATAGAATTGTAATCCAATTACAGCATTGAAGTTATCAACCGTAGATAACAACAAGCTCTGTTATCCCAATCTTTCCTTACTTTGTTGTTAAATAAAACAAGCTCTTTATTTAATCTCTATCCATTAAACAACCTAGAACAAGCTCTCTGAGTTTAATTCAATGGAAGCATTACGATGAGAAAGATAGGTTGATCTAAGCAATAATCACACAAGTTCGGATTATTTAACCTAGGTTGTATTTTCCAATTGCAATCTCTGATCACAATTTTGCTACTAATGATTGGAAATTCATGACAATTACGGATCAAGATTTCTAATCTAGCAATAGACAACAACAGATTATATTCAGTTGGCCATTCCAAATACAATCAGTAAGCAATCATAAGCATTAGATATGGGAAAATACAAGCAACTTCAATTAGAGAATTGGATAACAATTTCTTACACAATCAACTCACAAAATCCATATCAAGGGCTTTGAAATCACCCTCAACCAATTCAGATTTAGTTACACATATTCAATCAGAATAACAAATACAATACAGAGAAATTCCAGAATTGAAAAGGAAAGAAAGAACTTAGCAAATTCTTTGAAAATCTTCTTTGTAGATGAATCTTCTTGGAATTGTAGTTCCTCCTCTTTCAAAATCTTCTTTCTCCTTCAAGAACTCCAAGGGATGAGAGAAATCCAGAAATGCAGCCTCCTCCCACGTTTTCCCCTCTTCAAGTTATGAAAATAAAACCCTAAAATGTGTTTAAATACTCTGCTACAGTAACTTGCTACAGTGCCCCGTATTTAATAACATGCTACAGTGATATATGGAATTACAAATATACACTTCTCATACCATTTTTATCACAACTTTCGGTACACTACATAAATTCGCGAACCGTAAATTTCTCCAAAAAATAGACTTCGAGAGCTTTTCAATGGTATATAGCATGTTATCCGGTTAATTGTATATCGATACAATCAACTCCAAGAAATTGGTTGACTAGCAGAGGTGAAAATGAAGGGTTTTACTCCAATTTTGTGTAAGTTCCTCCAAAACTCCTACAAACATCAAAAACCACACAAAAACATAAAAATACCAAGGAATATAGCAAAGAAACATGGACGAATTGATATGAAAATGATATATAAATAGACACTTATCAAATTCCCCCACACTTAGACTTTGCTAGTCCTCGAGCAACTACGACAATATGAAATAAAACTAAACCGAAAAGAATCAACAAAAAAATTAAAACACACAAATGCTTAATCTTGCAAATAGGCCTCAAAGATTGTACTTAATTATAACCCAAGGAAAACTTCAATATAATGCACTTGATCAAGAATTTCATCTCAAGGATTAGTTTCGCTTCACTTCAATTCCTCAAGTGTGTGTGTGTAGAGCCATTCTCACCTAATCATTTGTAACCCGGATGAGTTTATGCTTAAAAATGAATCATATTTAATAGTGAAGATGTGTGTATAAATGAACTCCATAGGCCTGCTTTCAAGTCACTCTCCACTAATGTAGACATGTACAACACCAAGGATCAAGTAGGACTTTATTAAGCTTGTAACGTTTGGCTTGGGTGAAGGTATGATAAAGGATAATAATCTGGCTCAAATCACCAACAAACACATAAATCATTCAAGACTATGTAGAGCTCAAACCTATAACACAACTTCATTTCAATTCACCAGGTTACTCCCCAAACTTATTTAGAACACTCAATCTTTTTTTTTTTTTTTGCAGAAAACAAAAGAAAACTACACCCCCACACTTTGTTGTTTCATTCTTTTTAAGAACATTAAGGGTATAGATCTCTTATCTTCTTCTTTTGTTCTTTTTTTTCTTCTTTTTTTCTTTTTTTTTATTACACTTCCCCTCCCCCACACTTAAACAACACATTGTCCTCAATGTGTAAGTACGTGGACGATAAGTACAGATTGGTTTTTTTTTTCTGTTTTTTTTTAAACATAATAGAACTCACTTGTATTGCTCATGACACATCCCAACCTCCTCTAACTTCCCAAAACCAGAACATAGCTCAAAATTTAATTGTGAACGATCTACATGCTCATAGGTAAGGGGTAAACTGTTTGGAATAAATTCATTTGAGGTTAGAAAATCTTTTAGTGAGTTAACAAAGAAAAAGGCTTACAGAGGCTCAAAGGGGTAACTAGGGATCAATTTCGGTCAAGGTTGGCTATTAAGGCTCAAACGGTCCAAAGATGGCCTAAATCATTTCCCCAATGTTGCACAGCCTAGGATTTCGCCTTGAGTGACCATCAAAACAAGTTCTAGAATTCATTGAAATCTGAAGAAACATTTAAATTACATAAACTTTCTCTAAGTGAACAAATAACTCAGTGATAATAGCTCATTGCTCAATGTTGCGCAAGGAATCAAAAGCAAAGCGAAAACCAATAAACATTTCAAGCACACAGATCCATGCATCATTTATCATTTTCCAAGAGTTAGTCTTAATTCAATCATTATCTTATCATTGACCCACAAAATGCAAGAAAAGAGGTACGTGGCGTTGTTACACCTGAGTCAAGATTGTATATTTCAACAATCCTTAGGACAACAATCCTTAGGACCAGTAGCCCGCAGACTTAAGGTTTCCAGCCTATATACCTTTATTATGAAAGAACAAAACAAGAAACAAGACACTTCAAATAACATGAAATAAACAAACTACAGATTTATTTAGAGAGAATGCGTTTCAAGGATTAAAGAAACCCCATATTCTGCCATTCTAAGGTTTTTCCACAATTGTTTTTTTTTTTAAATCAAAACTGATAAAGATAAAAACACATAACAACTCTAAATTACGCAAAACTAAACTCACTCATAAATAACAAAGTTCAACAAGTCAGCAAACAAAAACAAGTTAGTTAGAATGGGTCTACAAAGTTTAGAAGTTAGCCTCCTTATTCAGCCATTATGGATTGAAGAGATCCAGAATGCGTTTCAAGAGAACTTGAACTTTTTAAGCCACCACTCTAAAAAACCGAGATTAGAAAATATTACCTGGGACGAAAGAAATAACCTGAAAAAGCTCAAAAGAAATGACATGAAAAATCTCAAATAAACACACTAAAAGAAAGCAAACAAAAACGAAGCAAACCAGCAAATAGAGATTACAGATGGAGGGTTAAATCCAGTTGACGCCTTTTGTTGCCTTCTCCAAACCAATTTATCCGAGCCATTGTTGGATCAGGTGAATAGACGAATTCTGGTAGTTTGTCAATTAACTCTCCTGCAGTTGAAGCTGTAACCAGCATTTGCCTTGCTGACGGTGAGATGAAATTTTTTTCTACAGCTTGATCAAGAAAGGACAACAAACCATCAAAAAAATTATTAACATTTAACAAACCAATGGGTTTCCGATGGATGTTTAGCTGTGCCCAAGAGGTGATTTGAAATATCTCCTCTAATGTACCATAACCACCCGGCAAGGCTATAAATGCATCGGACTTAACAACCATATGTGCAATACGCTCATGCATACTAGAGACCTGTAACTCTTCCCCGATTGTGTTGCCTACGATATCTCGTACAGCTAATGGTTTAGGGATAATGCCGAGAACTTTGCTCCCTCCTAGGGATGCAGCTGTTGACACACACCCCATTAACCCAAGACTACCCCCTCCATAAATCAAATTAATACCCCTCGCAGCTAATGTCCTACCAAGATCAAGAGCTGCTGTGGTAAACTCTCCATCTTTACCAAATTGCGATCCGCAAAATACGCATATATTGCGGAATCGCCGAATTGGTGTTTTCTCCATTTCTACAAGTGCTCTAATCTTGTGTAAGACACGTTAGATATTATGCTTTTCAATTGCAAGACAGGTTATGGAATGACATATGAAAATATGCAGAATGTATATATACACCCATAAAACTCTCAAATTTTGACACATGGGGACATACTTTCGGTGGGGGTTGCTCGATGCAGATTTATCGCCCCAAGATTTGAAAAAATGAGATATGCTTTCGGCAAGGTTTGACAAAATCTACACACTTGTCTCCCACGTGAAGCATGGAAAATGGAGATACACTTTCGACGGGGGTTGACAAAACCGCCACACTTGTCTCCCACGTGAAGCATGAAAAGTAGAGATATACTTTCGGTGGAGGTTGACAAAACCTCCACACTCATCTCCACGTGTGCTTACGACATGGGGTAGTCATATGGTTTGTCAAAAAGAAAACTTGAAATTAAAAACAAACAAAATCAACAAACAACAACAACACAAAAACAACATTGATAATCAGATCAAACGAAACAAGAAAAAAAAATTGACAATAACAACACACATTCAAATATACAAGTAGTGTGATTGTGGCTCACATCTTCCTCTGGTTTTACGTCCAGTAACGGCTGAAACGCCTTCTATGAGTCGGGGATTTGCTTCCCATCCAGTTTTCTTATAAACTGGCAAACAGGGTCGTTTTAGTCAGATTCCCTAGACTATAACACTGCAATTCATCACGAAATTGTGTCCATAGATTAAGCAATTCACGCTGAACAAGTCCACAAGAATGTGACTCGAGAGTTAACAAAACATTATCCAGCGACTCATTACTCAAACCATTCTTAATAAATGAAAGTTTATCTTCTCTATTCCTGGACACAAAACCTAATGAACGACAAGTCTGGTTACAATTCCATCTAGCACATTTATAACATACTTGTAACCTTTTCGCTCTTCGCCTCTTGGCGTAGTAGCTCTTTCCTAGACCAGGCATGTATTTTGCGAGATTAATGTCCGGCTCACCGGACAATTGATAGGTGTCTATTTATGTATTACTTTTATATCAATTCGTCCATGTTTCTTTGCTATATTCCTTGGTATTTTTATGTTTTTGTGTGGTTTTGATTTTGTAGGAGTTTTGGAGCAACTTGCACAAAAATGGAGTAAAACCCTTCATTTTCACCTCTGCTAGTCAGTGATCTTCTCGGATTTAATTGTATTGATATACAATGAACCCGACGACATGTTATATACCGTTGGAAAGCTCTCGAAGTCTATTTTCTGGAGAAATTTACGGTTTATAAATCCATTCAGTGTACCAAAAGTTGTAATCAAAACAGTGTGAGATGTATAGAAATATAATTCCACACAGCATGTATAATACGGGGCACTGTAGCAATTCACTGTAGCCGAGTATTTAAACACATTTTAGGGTTTTATTTTGATAACTTGAAGAGGGGAGAACGTGGAGGAGGCTGCATCTTTGGATTTCTCTCATCTCTTGGAGGTCTTGAAGGAGATTGAAGGCTTGGAAAGAGGAAGAACTACAAATCCTAAGAGATTTCATCAAATTTGCTAAGTTTTCCCTTTCCCTTTCATTTTCTGGAATGCCTCCATATTGTATTGTATTTGTATTCTATCTGAATATGTGTAACTAAATCTGAATTGGTTGAGGGTGATTCAAAGCCCTTGATATGGTTTTTGTGAATTGATTGTGCAAGGAATTGTTATCCAATTCTCTAATTGAAGTTGCTTGTATTTTCCCATGTTTAATGCTTATGATTGCTTGCTGGATTGTATTTGGTTGGCCAACTGAATATAATCTGGATATTGTCTATTGTAGACTAGAAATCTTGATCCGTAATTGTCTTGAATTTCTAATCATTAGTAGCAAAATTGTGATCAGAGATTGCAATTGGAGAATATAACCTAAGTTAAATAATCCGAGCTGGTGGGTTTATTGCTTAGATCAACCTGTCTTTCTTTTCATAATGCATCCATTGAATTAAATTTAGAGAGCTTGTTCTAGGTTGTTTAATGGATAGAGATTAAGTAAAGAGCCTATTTTATTTAACAACAAAGTAAGGAAAGATTGGGATAACAGAGCTTGTTGTTATCTACGGTTGATAACTTCAATGCTGTAATTGGATTACAATTCTATGTTAATTCACAAATTCATATCTTGTGGCAGAGAATGAACTCTTAACCAAGTGTCTCTCATTGATTTTTCACTCAATTTAACTTTGCTTTGTGTTATTCTTCATTTGCTTTCGTATTAAGTTTAGTTAATCAATCAACAAAACCCCACCTGTTTAGTTTATTATTGCTGGAAAATAACAAATTCAATTAGAATCAATCCTCGTGGGAACGATATCTACTTATCACTTTATTACTTGTGCGACTAGTATACTTGCTAGTTTCGAACGCAACAAGTTTTTGGCGCCGTTGCCGGGGATTGATTTTCTAATCGATTTGTTATTTTGTTTTCATTGTTGATTCATATTTTGTTTGTTTTTCTTTTTTGATTGTTTGTGTTTAGACGACATGGCAGTAAACTTCCATCAATTCAGTGGCGGATTTGAGCCACAACTACCATGGAGAGTAAATGAGGTAAGCACTCCGAACATTGAACAATAACTTTTTGAGTTAACTTCTCTTGTGGAAAACATGGCTGTAGGACATATGCAGAAATCTTATGCATGTGAGGTATATTCTACCATGGAGCATCTAATCGACATGTATCCAATTTTGCAAGGAGAAATGGAACAAGCCAATACCATGGATGGATTTCCAGGACAAACAAGGCAATGGTATGATCCCTTCTCTAACACTTGTAATGCTGGATGGGAAGATCACCTTAATTTCAGTTACTGAAATCATCAACCAATCGCCCCAAATGCCATACCAAATCGGCCACAAGGTTTTAATCAACTTAGAGTGCAGCAACCATTTCAAATGCAACCACCACCAATGCCACAACCAGCAGCACAACCAGCTCCAGAAAGCTTAGGTATGTCACTCCAGGATATTGTTAATGCACTTGCCACTAACACAATGCAATTCCAGCAGGAAACTGGGGCAAGTATCCAAAACCTGGCAAATCAAATGGGACAATTGGCTACCAGCATGGGCAAATTCGAGGGCCAAGACTCAGAAAAATTATCTTCTCAAACGGTGATCAATCCAAGAGAGAATGCTTGTGTGATAAGTTTGCAAAATGGAGAGCAATTAGATGTCCTGCCAAAGAAATCACAAACTGATGAAGGAGATGACACCACTTTCACCATGAACAAAACACTGACTTCTCAGGTAAATGAGGTAAGCACTCCGAACATTGAACAACAACTTTCTGAGCTAACCTCTCTTGTGGAAAACATGGCTGTAGGAGATATGCAAAAATCTTATGAATGTGGGATATATTCTACGATGGAGCATCCAATCGACATGTATCCAACTTTACAAGAAGAATATATGGAACAAGCCAATTCCATGGGTGGATTTCCAGGACAAACGAGGCAATGGTATGATCCTTTCTCTAGCACTTACAATGCTGGATGGGAAAATCAACATAATTTCAGTTACTGGAATCATCAACCAATCACTCCAAATGTGATACCAAATCGGCCACAAGGTTTCAATCAACCTAGAGTACAGCAACCATTTCAAATGCAACCACCACCAATGCCACATTCAGCACCACAACCAGCTTTACAAAACTCAGGTATGTCTCTCCAAGATATTGTTAATGCACTTGCCACTAACACAATGCAATTCCAGCAGGAAACTGGGGCAAGTATCCAAAAATCTCGCAAATCAAAGGACAATGGCTACTAGAATGAGCAAATTCGAGGGGCCAATGCTAGAAAAATTATTCTTCCTCAAACGGTGATCAATCCAAGAGAGAATTCTTGTTCGATAACTTTGCAAAATGGAGAGCAATTAGATGTCCTACCAAAGAAATCACAAATTGATGAAGGAGATGACACCACTTCCACCATGAACAAAACACTGACTTCTCAGGTAAATCCTATAACTCCCATTCCTTCATATGTTTCTCCTCCACTTTTTCCTAGTAGATTTGCACAATCGAAGGAGAAACAAGAACAGAAATCCTGGAAACTTCTCACAAAATCGAGGTAAATACACCACTAGATGGCTATCAAGCAAGTGCCTCGTTATGCAAAATTTTTCAAAGAGTTATGCACCAACAAGAGGAAGTTGAAAGGAAATGAGAAGGTAAGTGTGGGGGAAAATGTTTCAGCTGTATTGCAAAGAAAAATTCCTCCGAAATGCAAAGATCCAAGTACGTTCACCATTCCATGCACCATTGGTAATACCAAGTTTGAAAGAGCTATGTTAGATTTAGGAGCATTTATTAATGTCATGCCATATTCTATATGCTTCTTTAAATCTTGGACCTTTGCGAAAACTGGTATTACCATTCAGTTTGCTGATCATTTTAATGCATATCCCAAAAGAGTTGTGGAAGATGTGCTTGTGCAGGTGAATCAATTGGTTTTTCTAGCAGACTTTTATGTCCTTAAAATAGAGAATGAGACATCTCCTAATCCAACTCCGATTCTTTTAGGGAGACCATCCTTGAAAACTGCTAGAACCAAGATTGATGTTCATGATGGCACTCTCGTCATAGAGTTTGATGGCAAAATGATCCGTTTCAATATTTTCGAGTCAATGAGGTACCCTAGTAACTTGCATTCTGTTTTTGCAGTTGACATTATTGATTCTTTGCCACAACACTATTTTGAGTTAACTCGCAAGGATGGATTGGAAATGGCTATTAATGAGCTCATAGGGACAGAAAATTCCAAAGAACCAAGAAGGTTGATACAAATGTCCAAAGAAATGGAGGAAGCTATGGCATGCTTAGATAAGACCATAGCCATAACTACAAATAGGTAGATGTTTTCATGCATCAATTTCCTTTAATCTATATGAAAGTCTCTTTCTGTGATGAAGCCAATACCGTGGAGCTTAAGTCCTTCCAGATCATTTGATCATGATTCTTGGGTGAGGAATGGTCTGTGTCAATAAATGAAAATGGCTTGCACGAATACAAGAAGAGAAAACTCGTCCGAATACTTATAGATTCACAAAATAGATATGGGTGGACGGTGCTAACATCCAAGGTCCCAGCCATAGCATGCACCCATTATTGTTGAGAAGGATCCAAGCCATTAGAGAAGCACAAAAGAAATTGGATATCCCATGATGGAACCAACGTACGGGCTGAGGAGTAAACCAAGAGGCTTATTGTTGGGAGGCAACCCAATGTTTTTGAAAAATAAAAAAAAAGAAGAAAAGAAAAATAAAATGAGGGAATAATGATCGATTTTTGTGTCTCAAGGAGATTCCTTTCGTAGGCCATCAAATTGATCAGGTTTTATCTCTCTTTGCCATCTGTCTCATCTGTTTTTTATATTTTTTACTTGTTTTTGACTTTTGTTTGCTATTGTGTGGTTATCTCTTTTATGTGTCTTTAGTTTTGTTTTTGCTCTTTTCTTTTCCTTTCTTTTGTTTAATTTGATTACTCTGTGCTTTGAGCTCATTGTGCAGCAGCTTGTGGAAACATCCAAACGGAAGTTGAAGTCATTCGCCAAAGGTTTGAAACGTGCATATCTTGGAGAAAAACAAACTCGATCGCATTATCGGTAATATCTCATCTTTTCTCCTCTTCAATGGATGCCGATATCTTTTTGTCAAACCTTCGTAAATATTTTCCTTCACTTCCTCAAAATGATGTGTTTAAAATTTATAAAGTACGGATGACTAGACTTTGGGCGTTGATGCTCCTAAATGTGCCTGCTGATATTCGATGGCTTATCGAAGCCAAGGTGAGATTGTCCGGTGAGCCGGACATTAATCTCGCAAAATAAATGCCTGGTCTAGGAAAGAGCTACTACGCCAAGAGGCGAAGAGCGAAAAGGTTACAAGTATGTTATAAATGTGCTAGATGGAATTGTAACCAGACTTGTCGTTCGTTAGGTTTTGCGTCCAGGAATAGAGAAGATAAACTTTCATTTATTAAGAATGGTTTGAGTAATGAGTCGCTGGATAATGTTTTGTTAACTCTCGAGTCACATTCTTGTGGACTTGTCCAGCGTGAATTGCTTAATCTATGGACACAATTTCGTGATGAATTGCAGTGTTATAGTCTAGGGAATCTGACTAAAAACGACCTTGTTTGCCAGTTTATAAGAAAACTGGATGGGAAGCAAATCCCCGACTCATAGAAGACATTTCAGCCGTTTACTGGACGTAAAACCAGAGGAAGATGTGAGCCACAATCACAACTACTTGTATATTTGAATGTGTATTGTTGTTGTCGAATTTTATTTCTTTCTTGTTTCGTTTGATCGATTATCAATGTTGTTTTTGTGTTGTTGTTGTTTGTTGATTTTGTTTGTTTTAATTTCAAGTTTTCTTTTAGACAAACCATATGACTACACTATGGCATAAGTACACGTGGGAGACAAGTGTGGAGGTTTTGTCAACCTCCGCCGAAAGTGTATCTCCATTTTCCATGCTTCACGTGGGAGACACGTGTGTAGGTTTTGTCAAACCTCGCCGAAAGCATATCTCATTTTTTCAAATCTTGGGGCGATAAATCTGCATCGAGCAACCCCCACCAAAAGTATGTCCCCATGTGTAAAAATTTGAGAGTTTTATGGGTGTATATATACATTCTGCATATTTTCATATGTCATTCCATAACCTGTCTTGCAATTGAAAAGCATAATATCTAACGTTTCTTACACAAGATTAGAGCACTTGTAGAAATGGAGAAAACACCAATTCGGCGATTCCGCAATATATGCGTATTTTGCGGATCGCAATTTGGTAAAGATGGAGAGTTTACCACAGCAGCTCTTGATCTTGGTAGGAAATTAGCTGCGAGGGGTATTAATTTGATTTATGGAGGGGGTAGTCTTGGGTTAATGGGGTGTGTGTCAACAGGTGCATCCCTAGGAGGGAGCAAAGTTCTCGGCATTATCCCTAAACCATTAGCTGTACGAGATATCGTAGGCAACACAATTGGGGAAGAGTTACAGGTCTCTAGTAGGCATGAGCGTATTGCACATATGGTTGTTAAGTCCGATGCATTTATAGCTTTGCCGGGTGGTTATGGTACATTAGAGGAGATATTTCAAATCACCTCTTGGGCACAGCTAAACATCCATCGGAAACCCATTGGTTTGTTAAATGTTAATAATTTTTTTGATGGTTTGTTGTCCTTTCTTGATCAAGCTGTAGAAAAAAATTTCATCTCACCGTCAGCGAGGCAAATCCTGGTTACAGCTTCAACTGCAGGGGAGTTAATTGATAAACTCCAAGAATTCGTCTATTCGCCTGATTCAACAATGGCTCGGATAGATTGGTTTGGAGAAGGCAATAAGAGGCGTAAACTCGATTTAACGCTCCATCTGTAATCTCTATCTGCTGGTTTGTTTTGTTTTTGTTTGCTTTCTTTTTATTGTGTTTATTTGAGAGTTTTCATGTTATTTCTTTTGAGCTTTTTTAGGTTATTTCTTTCGTCCCAGGTAATATTTTCTAATCTCGGTTTTTAGAGTGGTGGCTTAAAAAGTTCAAGTTCTCTTGAAACGCATTCTGGATCTCTTCAATCCATAATGGCTGAATAAGGAGGCTAACTTCTAAACTTTTTAGACCCATTCTAACTAACTTGTTTTTGTTTGCTGACTTGTTGAACTTTGTTATTTTATGAGTGAGTTTAGTTTTGCGTAATTTAGAGTTGTTATGTGTTTTTATCTTTATCAGTTTCGATTTAAAAAAAAATTGTGAAAAAACCTGAGAATGGCAGAATATAGGGTTTCCTTAACCCTTGAAACGCATTCTTCCTTAATAACTTTGTAGTTTGTTTATTTCATGTTGTTTGAAGTGTCTTGTTTCTTGTTTTTTTCTTCATAATAAAGGTATATAGGCTGGAAACCTTAAGTCTGCGGGCTACTGGTCCTAAGGATTGTTGAAATATACAATCTTGACTCAGGTGTAACAACGCCACGTACCTCTTTTCTTGCATTTGTGGGTCGATGATAAGATAATGATTGAATTAAGAATAACTCTTGGAAAATGATAAATGATGCATGGATCTTTGTGCTTGAAATGTTAATTAGTTTTTGCTTGACCTTTGATTCCTTGCATAAAATTGAGCACCGAGCCATTATCACTGAGTTATTTGTTTACTTAGAGAAAGTTTATGTAATTTAAGTGTTTCTCCAGATTTCAATGAATTCTAGAACTTGTTTGATGGTCACTCGAGGCGAAATCCTAGACTGTGCAACATTGGGGAAATGATTTAGCCATCTTTGGACCGTTTGAGCCTTAATAGCCAACCTTGACTGAAATTGATCCCTAGTTACCCCTTTGAGCCTTTGTAAGCCTTTTTCTTTGTTAACTCACTAAAAGATTTCCTAACCTCAAATGAAATTATTCCAAACAGTTTATCCCTTACCTATGAGCATGTAGATCATTCACAATTAAATTCTGAGCTATGTTCTGGTTTTGGAAGGTTAGAGGAGGTCGGGATGTGTCATGCGCAATGCAAGTGAGTCCTATTATGTTTGTAAAAAGAAAAAAAAAAGAAAAGAAAAAAAAAATCTGTACTTATCTTTCACGTACTTAAACATTGAGGACAATGTATTGTTTAAGTGTGGGGGAGTGGAATTGCAGTTAAAAAAAAAAAAAGAAAAAAAAAGACTTCTATACCCTTGGGCGTTCTTAAAAAGAATGAAACGACAAAGTTTGGGGGTGTAGTTTCTTTTGCTTTCCACAAAAAAAAAGAAAAAAAGAAAAAAAGAAAAAAAAAGAGAGTTCGAGTGTTCTGAATAAGTTTGGGAGAGTCATTTGATGAATAAGAATGAATTTTTATGTCATGGGCTTGAGCTCCACATAATATTGAATGATTTTATGTGTTTGTGGGTGATTTGAGCCTAATTATTATCCTTTATCATACCTTCACCCAAGCCAAACGTTACAAGCTTAATAAAGTCCTCTTGATCCTTGGTGTTGTATGTCTACATTAGTGGAGAGTGACTTGAAAAGCAAGCCTATGGAGTTCATTTATACACACATCTTCAATATTAAATATGATTCATTTTTATGCATAAAATCATCCGGGTTACAAGTGATTAGGTGAGAATGGCTCTACACACACACACACTTGAGGAATTGAAATGAAGCGAAACTAATCTTTGAGATAAAATTCTTGATCAAGTGCATTATTTTGAAGTTTTCCTTGGGTTATAATTAAGTACAATCTCTGAGGCCTATTTGCAAGATGAAGCATTTGTGTGTTTTAATTTTTTGTTGATTCTGTTTCGGTTTAGTTTTATTTCACATTGTCGTAGTTGCTCGAGGACTAGCAAAGTCTAAGTGTGGGGGAATTTGATAAGTGTTTATTTATATATCATTTCATATCAATTCGTCCATGTTTCTTTGCTATATTCATTGGTATTTGTATGTTTTTGTGTGGTTTTGATGTTTGTAGGAGTTTTGGAGCAACTTGCACAAAAATGGAGTAAAACCCTCATTTTCACCTCTGCTAGTCAGTGATCTTCTCGGATTTAATTGTATTGATATACAATGAACCCGACGACATGTTATATACCGTTGGAAAGCTCTCGAAGTCTATTTTCTGGAGAAATTTACGGTTTATAAATCCATTCAGTGTACCAATAGTTGTAATCAAAACAGTGTGAGATGTATAGAAATATAATTCCACAAGTCACTGTAGCATGTATAATACGGGGCACTGTAGCAAGTCACTGTAGCAGAGTATTTAAACACATTTAGGGTTTTATTTTCATAACTTGAAGAGGAGAGAACGTGGTGGAGGCTTCAGCTCTGGAATTCTTTCATCTCTTGGAGTTCTTGAAGGAGAAAGGAAGCTTGAAAAGAGGAAGAACTACAATCCAAAGAGAATTACATCAAATTTGCTAAGTTTTTCCCTTCCCTTTCATTTTCTGGAATGTCCCCATGTTGTATTGTATTTACCACGTTCTTAAACATGTGTAACTGAATCTGAATTGGTTGAGGGTGATTTCAAAGCCCCTGATATGGTTTTTGTAAATTGATTGTGCAAGAAGTTGTTATCCATTCTCTAATTGAATTTGCTTGTATTTTCCTATATCTAATGCTTATGATTGCTTACTGGATTGTATTTCGAATGGCCAACTGAATATAATCTGGTTGTTGTCTATTGCTAGACTAGAAATCTTGATCCGTAATTGTCTTGAATTTCTAATTCTTAGTAGCAAAATTGTGATCAGATATTGCAATTGGAGAATACAACCTAAGTTAAATAATCCGAGCTTGTGTGTTTATTGCTTAGATCAACCTATCTTTCTTATCGTAATGCATCCATTGAATTAAATTTAGAGAGCGGTTCTAGGTTGTTTAATGGATAGAGATTAAATAAAGAGCCTGTTTTGTTTAACAACAAAGTAAGGAAAGATTGTGATAACAGAGCTTGTTGTTATCTACGGTTGATAACTTCAATGCTGTAATTGGATTACAATTCTATGTTAATTCACAAATTCAAATCTTGTGGTAGAGAATGAACTCTTAACCAAGTGTCTCTCATTGATTTTTCACTCCATTTAACTTTGCTTTGTGTTATTCTTCATTTGCTTTCGTATTAAGTGTAGTTAATCAATCAACAAAACCCCCCCTGTTTAGTTTATTATTGCTGGAAAATAACAAATTCAATTAGAATCAATCCTCGTGGGAACGATATCTACTTATCACTTTATTACTTGTGCGACTAGTATACTTGCTAGTTTCGAACGCATCAAGTTTTGGCGCCGTTGCCGGGGATTGATTTTCTAATCGATTTGTTATTTTGTTTTCATTGTTGATTCATATTTTTATTTGTTTTTCTTTTTTTTGATTGTTTGTGTTTAGACGACATGGCAGTAAACTTCCATCAATTCAGTGGCGGATTTGAGCCACAACTACCATGGACAGTAAATGAGGTAAACACTCCGAACATTGAACAATAACTTTCTGAGTTAACTTCTCTTGTGGAAAACATGGCTGTAGGACATATGCAGAAATCTTATGCATGTGAGGTATATTCTACCATGGAGCATCTAATCGACATGTATCCAATTTTGCAAGGAGAAATGGAACAAGCCAATACCATGGATGGATTTCCAGGACAAACAAGGCAATGGTATGATCCCTTCTCTAACACTTGTAATGCTGGATGGGAAGATCACCTTAATTTCAGTTACTGAAATCATCAACCAATTGCCCCAAATGCCATACCAAATCGGGCACAAGGTTTCAATCAACCTAGAACGATCTCGCAAAAATCTCGCAAAAATGTTAGATTTCACAAAATCTACAACAACTTTAGAATCATTAGTTCTCATAGCTCTTGCTTCCACCCATTTAGAAACATAATCCACAGCAAGTATAATGTAAACATTACCAAAAGATGAAGGAAAAGGACCCATGAAATCAATACCCCACACATCAAAAATCTCAACAACAAGTATAGGGGTTTGTGGCATTTGATTTTTGGCACTTAAATTACCTGTCCTTTGACAACGGTCACAAGCTTTGCAAAATAGATATGCATCTTTGAACAATGATGGCCAATAGAATCCACAATCAAGAACTTTCAGGGCTGTTCTTTTTGGTCCGAAGTGACCGCCACATGCATAAGAATGACAGAGGGTCAAAATTGAATTAAATTCAGATTCAGAAACACACCTTCTTATCACTTGATCAGAACAATGCTTCCATAAGTATGGATCATCCCATATGTAATATTTGGCAATGTTTTTGATCTTGTCTCTTTGAGCTCGAGTCAAGTCATGTGGTAGCTTCTTGGTAACTAAGTAATAAACAATATCTGCATACCAAGGGGCTGCTACATGTAGAGACAGCAATTGTTCATCCGGAAAACTTTCTTGTAATGGCAGACATCCTCGTCATGGACAATGCGACTGAGATGGTCTGCAACTAAGTTTTCACTTCCCTTCTTGTCTTTGATTTCCAAGTCAAACTCCTGTAAAAGGAGTATCCACCTAATAAGCCTTGGTTTAGCATCTTTCTTTGTGAGCAAGTACCTCAAAGCTGCATGATCAGAATAAACGGTTACTTTAGTACCAATCAAATAAGATCGAAACTTTTCTAAAGCAAAAATAACCGCTAGCAGCTCTTTCTCAGTGGTAGAATAATTAAGTTGAGCATCATTTAAAGTCCGAGATGCATAGTAAAGGGCATGTGGAATTTTGCCAATTCGTTGACCCAAAACAGCACCCACAGCGTAGTCACTTGCATTGCACATGATCTCGAATGGATGATTCCAATTCAGAGATTGGATTACTGGAGCCGAAGTCAAGAGTTCCTTCAGTTTCTCAAATGCCTCTTTGCATTTCTCATCAAATTCAAAGGCCACATCATTCTGTAATAAACTGCATAGGGGCAATGCTATCTTCGAGAAATCTTTGATGAATCTACGATAAAAACCTGCATGACCACGAAAAGAACGAATATCCCGCACACTTGTGGGAGGTGGTAAGGAACATATAAGATCTATCTTAGATTTATCAACCTCTAAACCCTTAGCAGAAATAACATGTCCCAAAACTATACCCTGATCTACCATAAAATGACATTTCTCCCAATTCAGAACAAGGTTAGTTTATATACATCTTTGAATTATAAGGGTAAGGTTGTCAAGGCATTTATCAAAAGAATCACCAAAAACACTAAAGTCATCCATAAATACCTCAATAATGTTCTCAAAATAATCAGAGAAAATACTTACCATACACCTTTGGAAAGTGGCAGGGGCATTGCAAAGACCGAATGGCATGCGTCGATAGGCAAATGTACCGAATGGGCATGTGAATGTAGTTTTCTTTTGATCCTCAGGGGCAATGACAATCTGATTATATCCTGAATAGCCATCAAGAAAACAATAATGAGAATGACCTACTAATCTCTCCAGCATTTGATCAATGAATGGCAAAGGAAAGTGATCCTTGCGAGTTACTGTATTTAGCTTCCGATAATCAATACAAACTCGCCAGCTAGTTTGGATACGATGGGAACTAGCTCATTATTGTCATTCTTAACCACCGTAACACCAGATTTCTTCGGAACAGCTTGGACTGGGTTAAATCATGAGGAATCACCCAACTGACCTCCCACCTTGCCTGATCCGAAATTGCATAAATTCACACACACATCCTAACATTCAGGATTTCTTTCTGCACAACTTCATATCATTGGAGTGATTCATTACCTCCGCTGTGCTTCTATGGGTGGCTTGGATCCTTTTCGGTCTATATGAAGTTTACGGTGCCATGCAGTATGGCGTTTCTTTTGGCTTAATATTTCCCGGGATGTCAGCAATGTTTTCCACCCAAGGGCGGTTTTTTTGATTCTCGAAAGCACTGGATGAGTTTCTCTTCTTGACAATTTGGGGTAAGGCCCTGGCTATTATTGATGGGCAAAAGTATCATTCTCACCAAGAATCCATAATTCAAATGATCTGGAAGTGACTTAAGCTCCAAGGTATTGGCTTTCATCACAGAAGGAAGAAGTTTCTAATTAGATAAAGGCAATTCAATGTACAAAACATCATACCTATTTGTGGTGATAGCTATAGTCTCATCCAAGCTTGTCACAGCTTCCTCCACTTCTTTAGACACTTGTATCAGCTTCCTCGATTCTCTGGAATTTTCTGCCCCTATGTGCTCACTAATGGCTACTTCCAATGCATCCGTGCGAGTTAACTCAAAAAGTTGTTGTGCCAAAGAATCGATAACATCCACTGCAAAAACAGAATGCAAGACACTAGGGTACCTCATTGCCTCAAAAATATTGAAACGAATCACCTCGCCATCAAACTCCATGGTGAGAGTGCCATCATGAACATCAATCTTCGTTCGGGCAGTTTTCAAGAATGGCCTCCCCAAAAGAATCGGTGGTGGATTGGGAGATGTCTCATCCTCCATTTCCAGAACATAGAAGTCTGCTGGAAAAACCAAATGATTCACCTGCACAAGCACATCTTCCACAACTCCCTTGGGATATGCATTAGAACGATCAGCAAGTTGAATGATAATACCAGTTTCCGCAAAGGGTCCAAGATTCAAAGGAAGCATAAATAGAATGAGGCATCATGACATTATCGATGCTCCTAAATCTAAACATTCGCTCTTTCAAACTTGGTATTACCAAAATGGATGCAATGGAATGGTGAACGTACCTGGATCTTTGACATTCGGAGGAATTTTTCTTTGCAATACAGCTGAAAATTTTCCCCACACTTACCTTCTCATTTCCTTTCAACTTCCTCTTGTTGGTGCAAAACTCTTTGAGAAATTTTGCATAACGAGGCACTTGCTTGATAGCATCCAGAAGTGGTATGTTTACCTCGATCTTGCGAAAAGTTTCCAGGATTTCTTGTTCTTGTTCCTCCTTCTTTGATTTTGCAAATCTGCTGGGAAAAGGTGGAGGGGTAACATATGAATGAATGGAACTTTTAGGATTTACCTTAGAAGTGGATGTTTTGTTCATGGTAGAAGTGGTATCATCCCCTTCATCAATTTGTGATTTCTTTGGTGGAATCTCTAATTGCTTTCCACTTCTCAAAGTTACAGCACTAGCATTCTCTCTTGGATTGATCACCGGCTGAGAAGGTAATTTTCCTGAGCTTTGACTCTCAAATTTGCTCATGTTAGTGGCCAATTGTCCCATTTGATTTTCCAGGTTTTGGATACTTGCCCTAGTTTCCTGCTGAAATTGCATTGTGTTAGTGGCAAGTGCTTTAACAATATCCTGGAGAGACATACCTGAATTTTGTGGAGCTGGTTGTGATGCTGGTTGTGGTTGTGCTTTGAAATGGTTGCTGCACCCTTGGTTGATTAAAACCTGGTGGTCGATTTGGTATGGCATTTGGGGCAATTGGTTGATGATTCCCATATCTTAAATTAGGGTGATCTCTCCATCCAGCATTGTAAGTATTGGAGAAAGGTCATACCTTTGCCTTGGTTGTCCTGGAAATCCACCCATAGCATTGGCTTGTTCTGTATCTCCTTCTTGCAAAGTTGGACACATGTCGGTTGGATGGTCCATGGCAGAACATACTCCACATGCATAAGATTGCTGCATATGTCCTACAGCCATTTTTTTTACAAGAGAGGTAAGTTCACAAAGTTGATGTTCAATATTTGAAGTACTTACCTCATTTACTCTTTTTGGTAGTTGTGGCTCAAATTGATTGCTGAATTGTTGGGAGTTCGCTGCCATGTCACTAATCAAACGTCTTGCAACGTTCGGTGTTTTATTAACTAGTGCTCCACCACTAGCAGCATCAATGATACTCCTTTCCATTGGTAAGAGACCCTCATAGAAATATTGAATTAGGAGTCCATCACTAATTTGGTGGTTTGGACAGCTAGCACATAACCTTTTAAATCTCTCCCAATATTCATGAAGTGATTCTCCATTGTGTTGTCGAATGCCACTAATATCTTTTCTAATATTTGTAACTTTCGAGGCTGGAAAGTATTTCTCCAAAAAGAGTTTACTCATCTCATTCCAAGTGGTAATGGTACCTGGTGGTAGGTAGTATAACCAATCTTTTGCCGAATCTGCTAATGAGAATGGGAAAGCTCTCAATTTAATTTGCTCTTCAGAAACGCCGGTTGGCTTCATACTTGAGCATACCACATGAAATTCTTTGAGGTGTTTGTTCGGATCCTCTCCTGCAAAACCATGAAATGTAGGCAAGAGATGAATCAGTCCAGATTTAAGTTCAAAATCTATCTCAAAATTGGTGCTTATGCATAGCGGTTGTTGATCAATAATTGGAGCCGCTAACTCCTTAAGAGTCTGATCGTTTTCCATCGCCATTGCTTCCGATTCAGATTTGATTGAACTGCAAGAAGATGGGAGGGAAGTATGTCGTGCAAGGTCAAATTCTGGAGGTGGAGTTGAAATTGACCGATTTAGCCTTAAATTCGAGGATTGGAGAAACTCCTTAATTCTCTTAAGTCGCTGATCCGCTTCTCCCTCGGACATAAAAGCCTAAACACAAACAATCAGGAAATAACAATCAAGAATCAGTAGTAAAAACAGAATAACAAATTGATTAGAAAATCAATCCCCGGCAACGGCGCCAAAAACTTGATGCGTTCGAAACTAGCAAGTATACTAGTCGCACAAGTAATAAAGTGATGAGTGAGATATCGTTCCCACGAGGATTGATTCTAATTAAATTTGTTATTTTTCAGCAACAATAAACTAAATATGGGGGGTTTTGTTGAATGATTAATTAAACTGAATACGAAGGCAAATAAAGAATAACACAACACAATATTAAATGAATTGAAAATTCAATGAGAGACACTTGGTTAAGGGTTCTTTCTCTGCCACAAGATATGAATTTGTGAATTAACATAGAATTGTAATCCAATTACAGCATTGAAGTTATCAACCGTAGATAACAACAAGCTCTGTTATCCCAATCTTTCCTTACTTTGTTGTTAAATAAAACAAGCTCTTTATTTAATCTCTATCCATTAAACAACCTAGAACAAGCTCTCTAAGTTTAATTCAATAGAAGCATTACGATGAGAAAGATAGGTTGATCTAAGCAATAATCACACAAGTTCGGATTATTTAACCTAGGTTGTATTTTCCAATTGCAATCTCTGATCACAATTTTGCTACTAATGATTGGAAATTCATGACAATTACGGATCAAGATTTCTAATCTAGCAATAGACAACAACAGATTATATTCAGTTGGCCATTCCAAATACAATCAGTAAGCAATCATAAGCATTAGATATGGGAAAATACAAGCAACTTCAATTAGAGAATTGGATAACAATTTCTTACACAATCAACTCACAAAATCCATATCAAGGGCTTTGAAATCACCCTCAACCAATTCAGATTTAGTTACACATATTCAATCAGAATAACAAATACAATACAGAGAAATTCCAGAATTGAAAAGGAAAGAAAGAACTTAGCAAATTCTTTGAAAATCTTCTTTGTAGATGAATCTTCTTGGAATTGTAGTTCCTCCTCTTTCAAAATCTTCTTTCTCCTTCAAGAACTCCAAGGGATGAGAGAAATCCAGAAATGCAGCCTCCTCCCACGTTTTCCCCTTCAAGTTATGAAAATAAAACCCTAAAATGTGTTTAAATACTCTGCTACAGTGAATTGCTACAGTGCCCCGTATTATACATGCTACAGTGACTTGTGGAATTATATTTCTATACATCTCACACTGTTTTGATTAGAACTTTTGGTACACTGAATGGATTTATAAACCGTAAATTTCTCCAGAAAATAGACTTCGAGAGCTTTCCAACGGTATATAACATGTCGTCGGGTTCATTGTATATCAATACAATTAAATCCGAGAAGATCACTGACTAGCAGAGGTGAAAATGAAGGGTTTTACTCCATTTTTGTGCAAGTTGCTCCAAAACTCCTACAAACATCAAAACCACACAAAAACATAAAAATACCACGGAATATAGCAAAGAAACATGGACGAATTGATATAAAAGTAATACATAAATAGACACCTATCAAAAAGTATTTTGTAGATTGTAACAACTTAAAAGCAAGTGTTTAAGAAATGGATCTGAATAATTAATGAGAAGTTTCTTTGTATTTCCAAGGGAAACAAACGAAACAATTATCACCTTAAAACAATCTAACAAACCAAATATATACAACATCAACAACTAAACTAGAAGAAAAACAGGAAAAATCTAACCTGAATAGCCAATTCCCTTGTAGGACAGATGCAAAGAGCTTGAGGTGCCTTGAGGTTTGGATCAACCCGACTCAACATGCCAAGCACAAAACAAGTGGCCTTCCCAGAACCATTGTGCGCCTGAGCTATCAAATTCTTGTAAACACTTACCACTCAATTCGCTGATGAATTCTGCAATAGGTCTCAAAGATAAATAGCCGGGCATTTTCAAGGAACTCCTCTCTCAATGGCATAGTAGAAAAGTTACCTTCTTCTACTCGTTTGTCGAGGAAGGGATCATTCAATATCACCTCTATTCACATATAAGGTTAGGACAATCTGAAACCTAAGCTTCAGGCTAACAATTTAGTAGCCACTTAAAAAAAAAATTTAGGTGCAGAAAAAGAGATAATTTTAGTAGCTAATACTCAGTACTTTAACGTAGATACAAATATAGAAAACTTACTTCTTCACACTCCCTCATCTTCTTTTGTGCCCCATCAAAGTCATAATTGACATACACACATGCCAAAAACTCTATAATGGGATCTTTGTAAGAGTACTATTCTTGCTAAATAACCTTAATAAAATCTTTGAATTGCGGTCTCCTCCTTTTGTTGACAATGAATGCAGTGGCTAAGTAACGTAAGATATGGGGAGCATTGGTTTGAATGGCATTCAGATACCTGAATTTAAAATTCCCATCTTAGATTACATGGAAAAAAATAAAAAAAAAAACAAGAAACCGAGCAGCAGATAAAACATCATGGTTTCACTTTGCTTCCAAGAGAAAAGTACAAATGACATACTTATCCTGATTGAAGAGGCCAATGATCTGTGTTCTTCCATTATCATGATTGAAAAATATGAAGAGACTCCAATGCATCAACCATATTCTACTTTGCATCTGACTCAAAGGTGAAGTGAAACTCTGTAACAAAAACAATCCATTGTTATACAATTTAAGCTAAAACAAACAAAAGGGTTTTACGATATAAAAATAAAAAACAATAATTAAAGAAAGACCTTTGAATCATCAACTTTTTCTTTCAATTGATTAAGTTCTTCAAGAGCGATGTCCCAGTTCTGCATTAATATCTCAGCTGCCAACTTTCCCCATAGTGCACTCAGTCTTCTTTCACGGTTTGTGCACAAAGCCCTGTACTGATACAAATAGTCAGCAGTGCCAGAGTAGTTCCCACACTCAAACTGAAATTTGGCATACTTATCTAATGCCTCTATCTGGTCTGGACCAATCTGTGCAAAACAAAAGCGATAATACATGAAAAAAGTTAATCTACGTACAAAGGAAAATGCACATTTACTACCACATTAAAACAAAAAGTTTACATTTCAACCCCAATAGCTTAACACCATTACTAAGTAAATCATCAAACTCCTCCTAATATTCATAGATGCCAAGACTAAAACAAAATTCTGCCAACTAGGACCAATTTTATCTGCTCTTCAGGGGACACAGAAATCCTTAAAAAAATGTTACTTCACCGATTCAGATAACTTTTTTTTGTTTGAATACTAGAAACATCAAAAGTCCATACAACGATAAGCATAAGCACAAGTGTACCACTCTCGGGCAAAACAATGTGCAAAATTCTTCAACCTTACAAAGAATTACCAAACCCTAACATTGTATAAACTAGAAATTAAATCCAACAACAACAACCCAGTAATACATTGAGCAATTCTAAAGCATTACCCACTAGTTTGGCCTCATTAAATAAAATAAAGCTGAAACACAACCAGAAGATAACAACCCACCTAATAGTAAACTTCTAAAAAAAATCTTTTGATTTCTATTTTGCTTCTCGCATTAAAAAAAAAAACTTTCAACAAATAATAAACGAAACAATGAATTTTAACCATACCCACGAAAGCAGAAACTAATAAATTCACAAAAAGTACACAAATTTCCCATCTAATCATTTAAAAAAAAACCCAGAAAAAATTAAGAAAAAAGAACCTGGTAGCGTTCGTTGAGCATCTGCAAATTGTAGTGTTTATCAGCCCTCAACTCCTGGACGGCGCTAGCATTCTGCAAGAAGGAGACAAGGAGGACAGCAGCCTCCTCCAAGGCCTTCAATTTGGCAACAACCTCAACCCTCCGATCGATCATCTCCTGAGGGACGTCGTCGGTGCGGTAGAGGCTCTTGTAGATGTCCATGGCGTAGTCAACCATGTTGGTCTTGTTGAGCAACTCGATCTTGGACTTAAGGATCTGCTCATCAGGGTAGACTTGGCGCTCCTGGAGGAACTCGAGGAGAGGGAAGACTAAGTGGCGGTCGAGGTTGGGAGTGATGCGCTGCGTCAAGTCGTAGCTCGCCATGGTTAGGGCTCTATCGGCTGCTGAAGAGTGCAAGACAACTAATAACTTTCTCTTCTAAGAGGCGAGGCTGTTAGAGTCAGTGCCTTTTTGGGGCTGCTGGAGTCGGCGAGTCGCAAAGGAGGTGCTGCGGCGCTGGAGAGAACGAGAGAGAGAGGGCTTACGTTAGGTTCTAGGTAATTAGGTTTTTGGAAATTATTTTGTTTATATGGTTTAGTAAAATTACGTGAATTTTTAATATATTATAATTTATCATAATCACCCCTAAAAATTACTTCTAAGTTTAAATATTTTATTTGCTTACATATGTATCCTAATTACTTGTTAATTACTTGTCACTATCTAAAAATGTGAGAAATATGTAATATAATCAAAACAACAAGTGACAAGTATGAAAAAAATATGGGTTTGACTTCCAAATCAATGTTATATTTCTCACTTTTTTAAAAAAACGTCAAATGAAAAAATACAAAGCGACAAATATGTGAAAATTTCTTGTAGTGCTTTTTCATATTTCTTCAGCAATTTTTCAAATTTCTCTCTCTCTCGCTCTTCAGGAGTTGTGTCAAGTGCAATACATATGTTCTTGAGTTTTTTTATTATACCAAGATTAATGTCATGAGTTTGAATGGTGTAGATGTCAAATACGCTAGTAAAATACAAATTATAATGCACAATGCCATTAGGAAAGACATCACACAATAAGCAAACTGACTCTTTATTGCATCAAATTTAGAAATATAAACAATGTCCTTTTCTTTAAAGAGGTTGGGTATAAGTACATCCTCATAAAATACATCTTTGATTCCTTCTTCGATGAAGACGACAAGGTCGATGGATGGGTCCATTGGTGATGCTTGATCTTGAGACTTCTCCTTTTTGATGGTCATCTTTCCATTTTCTCAACCAAGTCATTCCACTTGGCGATTCCTACTTGAAGGATATCCCTAAAGATCTCAAATCCGGACTTTAACATTCCCTTGAAAACCCATGGTTCAGCAGTTGCCACATAATTTGTATCTTGAGCCTTGACAAATTTGATGAATCTATCCTTATTGGGTTCAAAATCTTCTTCTTCCCCTTCAAATCTCATAACCTAACCCTCTTTTAGAAGTTTGGCCTTTGAAATTTGGAAAGGATGGCAAACCATGTCCATTCCTCCCAAGCCCAGTTCCTGACAAATATCCTTGTTTCTTCATTATTCTAGCTACAATTAGGCTAACTTTGTCTATCATGGCTACCTAAAAGCCTCCCATGTAGGGTATCTCTCTAACATTCACACTTAATGTAGTTGGTGCAATAGTTGAAGCCGCATGAATGGTCACAATCTTCCCATCCATATTGAATTGAATCTTCTGATGTAAGGTGGAAGGAACTTAACCGAACAGATGGAACCATGCTCATCCTAGAAGGCAACAAATGTGACTGGAATGTCAAGAACTATAAATTATGTCATTACTTCAATTAGTCTAGTCTTCACTAACACCTTGAAGATCCCAATGGTACTCCTTTTTTAGTCATCACAGGCCCTGATCACTATCTCACAAGGCTCAAGCTTATCTTTACTGACCTCATGCTTGTGCAAAATCTTCTTTGGCACAATGTTAATGGCGGATCTATCATCCACCATGATACAAGGAGATGTCTTCCCACTAAAATTTATGCAGTGATAAACAGCGGCTTGTTATGATTCCTTCCTTCGAAAGATAGATCTCCATCAGTGAAGGTGATCACACCCTTCTCATTTATCCCATTGGGTTCTCTTCCAGTCAAGGCGGTCAACATTTCATTTGTAGTAGTAGCCATTGATATTTCCACCTCTACCAAAGCCTTCGCCATGACTTCTCTATGCTTTGCCGATGATATCAACAAATCCCAAATGCTAGCATTTGCTTGAGTCTTCTTTAATTGCTTGATCACTTGATCTTCTTTTCTTTAGTTTCTTCTATGGCAACTTCTTTGCCATTCTCGATAGTTTTCTCAATTGACTTCTTCTTTTCCTTCTTATGGTAAAATCTACCACTCTTTATTACTCCTTGGACACTCTTACTCTCACCCTTAAGTGTTTCTCCCTTATGCGTTTCTTTTTCAACTATCACTTCTTCTTCTTTATCACTACTAAAGTTAACCTAAAAGTTTGGAAGGGTCTTGACTTTAGCAATGTCATCCCAAATTTCCATGACTCTCACTTCTTTGCATCTTCTAGGTAAGCCCTCTCTCCACTAAATGCTCTCAACTCGCTTCCCTCTCCTAACTTTGCAACCCTTCTTCACTTTAAGCCTTCTAGATGGTGGGCCTTTTCCAGCCCTTTTTCTAGCATCCACTTCTTGGCAAAAGCACTTGAAGGTGTAGACTTTTGCTTGGCAGGTGCCACTTCATCTTCCATCTCTACTTCTTCTTCTTTTCCTTGTTCTTTTTCTTCATGGTCACTGAGGCACACAAATTCAGGTTTTAAGCTTTGCTTGACTCCCTTTATTGCAATATTGCTCCATCCACCATTCTTTATGAAAATATAGGCTGCCAATGGAACGAGCTCATCTTCTACCCTCTCAATGATCTCTTTGGCTCTTTTTCTTTGGACTCTTTGACCTTGGGCTCTTCAGTCTTGGGATCTCCCTTCTTACGTTTCTTCTTCGTGGCAACCTTTCTAGTCGACCCTTCTTGTTGTTCAGTTTTAAACTTCTCTTTCTCTTGGCTCTCTCGGTTCTGCTCGATTTACTTTCTTTAAAAGAGTTCATGGCTTGCTCCTCGGTCAAACTTAACCCAATCATGCTGGTGGCTAGAGGAGGTACCCGATTGTAAGTGGGTAGCAGATTACTTCTTATATTAGGCTCATACGCCTCTAGGTCAGGAATCTAGCCCTTGTCGATCAAGTCTTGGATCTCATGATGGAGATGAGTGCAATGATCAGTCTTGTGATCAGTCACTTGGTGGAGTTCACACTTCTCGTGATACCTCCAATTCCTTGGTAATGGATTTAAAAACTCTCTTGCACAATGGCAACAAGATCCCTTCAGCTCTTGATCTTGTAAAGATCTTGGATAGTGGTCCCCTTAAACGATTAAACTTTCTTTGTGGGGCGACTACCTTCACCTCAACATGCTTCGTGCTAGACCCACTAGCTTGTTGATACTGCCCTTGACTTCTTCGAGGGTAGTTATTATTTCTTCTTTTCTGCCTTGGTTCTTTAAAAAAAAAAAAAAAATCTTCTATTTGGATGCCCAAGTCATACAAGTCTTCAAATGTTTTGATAGAGAAGCCCACCAATCTATCACTGATAAAGGTGTGGGCTCCATTGATCACCATGCGGACCTGGTTCTTCTCTACAGGCTTAGTGGTCATTTTGGCGGCCTTGGCCGTCTAATAGACTAGATACTCTGAGAAAGTCTCGTTGGGCTTGTTGTCTCTAAATCCCTCAAGGTTTACCCCCAGTTGGGTATTGTGATGGTACTACTCTACAAATTGCTCAAAATGCTCCTCCCAATCTCCTCGAATTCTCTTAGAGAGGTCATGGTACTATATTACCGCATCATCTTCTAAGGATAACATGAAGTACTTCATTATATGCTCCTTTCACAAACGAATGGTGGCCATGACAGCTGCATATTATCTCAAATGTGTCTTCATATTGCCCTCGCTATTAAACTTGGGCAAGTATGACATTCGAAATTTGGAAGGCAAATCATTGTTCCCAAATGAGCAAAACATCGTCCAAGTCTTCAACCCCTTTCAGTCCCTTCGTCTTCAAGAAGGACTGAACCTTCTCCATGTCTTTGGCCAACTGCTTGACCGATTCAGACTTTTCTTGATTGATTGGGCTTTTCTCCCTATCTCTGCCTTGGCTAGGCTCACCATCACCATCACCATCACCCCTCCGGTGGAGGTTGAATCATGCGGTTGGGCCTATTTCATAGAGCTTCAATGAGTTGGCCACTTGTTGTTAGAGCGCGATAATGTCAAGCCTCACCTAAGCCATTTCAGCATTGTTATTATTGGGTGTAGCCATTTCATTAATTGGTTCTTCTTGCCTTGTCAAACGACCACCTTATCTAACCCAAGCTATGATGGCTGCAAAACAAAGGTGTTAATGGCATGTATGCATGCATGTATGCATCATATGATGCATGCTCATACAAGGGCATAGACACACTTTCAGCCTTCTAACTTGATTTCTCCCACACACGCGAGGTCGAGTCTCTTTTCGTAGGATGTTTGCCCTCTAAGTCATCGTCATGGGATATGGGAATGCGAGATTCTCTCATCTGTTTCTAACAAACATGTTGATATTGGATTCTCCATGATTATCATAACATGGCTTTCTAAACATCATGATAACCTTAACTTATAACACATGTCCCTATGTTGTTCTTATGGGTGAATCAAAATGTGGCATTAATTCATGGTTCCATGAGGTTTGAGTTGATGTTATTCTAATCATGGGGAATTTACGTCCATAGACATGCATAACGTGGGTTTTGGATATTCATCCTGTTGAAAATTTCTAGAGTCATCTATATGGGCTTGAGTCTCAAGGATCCAATGGTTTGGGCTCTTCCAAGTAAGAGATGCCTCTTTTGGATCAGTCTTTTTTTAATACCAATTCAATGGTACGTGCTCAAAAGTGGTGACAACAATATGAGTCATCTAGGGGTCGAATGGAGCCAAAGACTTACTCATGCCAATGCCACACGACTGGTTTAGGCAGTTCTTGCTCATTGTGTACAAAAGTGTAGCGATGCAAGGACTCAAAATGTCAATATGAGCTATTTGAATTTGATATCCCAATCGGAGTCAACTTCTCTTATCCCCAGTGGAGTTGCTACTATGAATAGGGGCTTTCATCCCACTAGAGTGTTTGCAACCATGACACTGTGTTAAAGCTTCTTTCGAGACTCAAGGGAAAAGAAACAAGCTATAGACACGTTTGGATAAATGGAGTCGCCACTCAATTATTCAATTGGGAATGAATAGGAAAAATCGGATCCCTTACTTCGGGACTTAAACTACCCTCATTCCTTCAGAGATGGGTTTAGGAAACTACATACGAGTCATTCAACCACCTGGATCAAAATTTGGCCTCCACTAGCATATGCCAAATTAAAATACCTCATATTGACATACAGTCCACTTAAGTTGTTTATTTTACACAAATTTCCATTTTTGTCTTTATTAAGCATGTAAGTGATTATTCAATCAAATATCAGTTATAAATTCATCCTTGGAAAGAGAAAGGAGAGTGGATTACATTTTCGTCAAACATGGGGAATAGGGGAATAGAATTACTTCATTTGCTCTTCAAAAATAAAACAAACTCTACTTCTAATACTTCAATTATTCAATGACGTAAAATATTCCATACATAGCATATTCATGCAAATCATACATTTAATAAGCAATCAATTTGAGATTTGATAAATATGGAATTCCTCACCACCATATGTGAGTCTATTCCACGCATATTAAGCCTCTTCATACATATTCATGTTCATACATTCATATCAATAAGTTAGAACTCAATATAAAGCCATAATCTAGAATTATGGCATTCTAGCATAGATTTGATAATTGTATCATAGGAATTCTACCCTAGCATGGCAATTTTAGCCTATTCATATTAATTATAATAAATCATGGCAATTCTAACCTAAGCATAGCATTTCTAGCCTAATTCAATCAATCAACATCAAATAAGGCCCTATATTATTTCCTAGCATACTTTAAAGGAATTATAAATTCTCCTGGCATGATTCTTAATCATGTGCTCCTAAGCATGATTCTAAGCAGTTACAAAGAAAATTAAACTCCTAGACATGTTTCTAATAAAGAAGAGATAGCAGACTTAACTCAACACGCTTATCCATCTTAAAAAACAAATAAGGGTTAGAACAATTTATAATAACCCTAGATATGCTCTTAAGAATAAAATTAAACCCTAAACATTCTTCTTCTAAGCAAGAAAAGTAAATAAGAAAATAGGAGGGAGATGAGAGCACTGCTCTCACGACGTACCCTTTTCAGGTTTAGAGCAATAGAACGCCTAAAAATCTTTGAACTGGAAAAGACTTCTTGAATTCTCGAGTGTGTCTTCAAGAAGGAGAAGAGATGATTATATTCCATAATCAATGTGTCTTGAAAGTGAGGAGAAGGGGTGTTTATATAGTGGAGGGTTTGAGTTAAAAAAGGAAGCAAAGTCTAAAAAAAGAAGGTTTCAATTGAAAATTTCCAAAATTATGAGACCAATAGTGGGTGACTATCACTTAATAGTCAGATCGTTGTCTGACTATCGGCCAACTATTGGTCAATAGTCGGGCTACTGTTTGATACCTGACGATTGTCCTCCCTCTGGCCCTTCCATTTTTGGCACTTTGCTTTGCAATCCCTGTCGACGTTCATCTATTCGATTGCACATAACTTTTGAAATTTAACTCTGATTTATGATCCATAAATTTCTACAAAAGCTCGACATCCGTAGCTTCAAATGGTATTTGATTCATTATCAAATTCATTCTAAATTAATTTTTGTGATTTTTTGAATTCAGATGTTAGTTTTCGAGACCTTTCATCGATTCCTTTTCACCTTTCCTTCCTTGATATTCATTTTCATTTCATTATTGAGCCTAAAAAACTTAGTGTCTACAGCAATCAACCAAGACGAGCCTGAATCGGTCAGGCAGTTGGCGAATGACATGGAAAAGGTCTAATCTCTCTTGGAGAAGAAGGGGTTGAAAGAGATCGAAGAGCTGAATGATATTTTGCTGATTGGAGACAATGACTTGCCACCAAAATTTTGCATTCCAGATTTGCCCAAGTTCAATGGAGAGGGCAATCTGTAGACACATTTGAGACAGTATGCTACTGTCATTGCCACCAATCCTTTGTTAAAGGAGTATATATTGAAGTACTTCATGCTATCCTTAGAAGATGATGTAGTAGTGTGGTATCATGACCTTCCCAAAAGAGTTTAAGATGATTTGGAGGAGCTATTTGAATAGTTCATGGAATAATATTGCCACAATGCCCAATTAGGGGTAGCCTTGAGGGATTTGGAGGCGACTTACCAAAAGCCCAATGAGACTTTTTTAGAGTACATTATCTGTTGGAGGGCTAAAGCTGTTAAGGTGACCACGAGGCCTACGAAGAAGGACCAGGTTCGTAGGGTGATCAATGGGGCCCATGCTTTATTGGAGATTGGCTTGCGAGCTTTCCAATCAAAACATTCAAAGATTTGTATGATTCGGGCATCCAAATAGAAAGGTTAGAGGCCAAGCAAAAAAGAAGCGACAAAAGTTACCCTCAAAGAAATCAAAAGTAGTATTATCAAACTGGTGGGTCTAGCCTGAAGCATGTTCAGGTGAAAGCAGTCGCTTAACAAAGGAAGTTTAGTCATTTAGGAAGGCCAATGTCAAAAATCTTTGCAACGTTGAAAGCCGAAGGGTTTTGCAGCCATTGCCACCTATAGACACTGGATTTTTTAGGCTTGATGATGAAATGAAGATGAATGTTAAGCAATATAAATGATCGAAATACCCTTGGAAGCAAAAGGAAGAAAGGTTTTTAAAAACTAACACATGACTTCAAAAAATCACAGAAATTAATCCAAGAGGAATCTATTAATGAGTTTATACCATTATAAAGCTACGGATGTCTAGTTTTCATAGAATTTTATGAATCACAAATCAGTGTTGAACTCAAAAAATTACGCGCGATCGAACAAATGAGAGTTGAAGAAACATTGCATTAAAAAAATGTGAAACAAGAGGGATTGGTGGGCCACAACCAGCTGACAGTTGTAGGACAGCTGGCCGGCTATCCACCCACAGCCATTCGGTTGTTCTACTATTGACTGGTGGTCCTAACACAGTCGGCCGGCTGTTCTTCATGTATTCTTGAAAAATTTCGGTTGGATCCTTCCTTTTTTGTTTTCTACTTCTTTTTTCAACTTCAATCCTCAACTATGTAAACCCCCCTCCTTCTCACTTTTCAACACACATCAAAATCATCTCTTCTCCCTCTTCAAGACACACTCGAGAATTCAATGAGTCTTTTCTAGTTCAATATTTTTTTAGGCATTCTATTGCTCTAAACCCGAAAAGGGTATGTCATAACAGTAGTAATCTTTTCGCTCTCCACTTTTCTTTTTTATTTATCTTGCTTTAGATTAAGCATGGGTATGTTTATTTTTGCTTAGAATGAGCATGTTTATGATTTATTTTTATAATTAGATGCATGTTTAGGGTTATTTTGAATTGTTCTAACCCTTGTTTGTTTTGCAAGATGGATAAGCATGCTAAGGTAAGTCCTCATTCCCTTCCTTATTTAGAATCATGCTAGGAATTTATTTTCTTTGTGAATGTCTATAATCATGCTTAAGAGTATATGATTAGAATCATGCTAGGAAGACTTATAATTTTTGAAGCATGCTAGAAAATAGTAAAGAATATGTAAGAATCGTCATGTTTACCCATAATTGCTAGAATTGGGCTAGAATAGCCATGATTGATAATGATTGATTGAATTAGGCTAGAAATGCCATGCTAGGTAAGAACTGCCATATTTAGAATTATCACCATCAATTGAATTGTGCTAGAATAGTAATAGGTAGAGTTACCATGATAAAATTATCAAATCTAGGTAGAGGTGCCATTATTCTAGATCATAGCTTTGTTTGAATTTTAATTAATTGATTTATGAATGTGTAAATAAAATATGCTATGACTTGAATGATGGGATGAAAGAGGCTCGATAGACATTGAATAGACTCACATATGATGGCAAGGAATTCACTATCAATCGAATCTCGACTTGAGTCTTTATGTTGTATTTATAATATGCATGAATATGCAAGAATTGTAGGTATGAATGAATGAGATATATGAAGTGTTAGAAGTAGAATTTACTTTAATGTTGAATAACAATTATTGTAATCCTCTTCCCTATCCCCCATGTTTGCAAGGAAATGTAACTCTATTCTCCTCTCTCTTTCTTTGTATGAATACATAACTGCTATGATTTAAAGTCACGTTATTTGTTTAATGAAGATAAAATTGGAAGTGTGCATAAAATGAATAACTTAGGTGGACTATATAATAACCTAAGTTATTTTTATTTGATACACCCTAGTAGAGATCGAATTTTGATCTGGGTGAGGTGAATGGCTCGTACCTAACTTTTTGAACCCATCTCTGAAGGAATGAGGGTAGTTTAAGTTCTGAAGTGAGGGTCGAGTTACCCCATTCATTCCCAATTAAATAATTGGGTAGCAACTCCATTTCTCTAGACGTGCCCATGGCTCGTTTGTGTTCCCTTGAGTCTCAAATACACTTTGACATAGTGTCGTGATCGCAAACGCTCTGGCAAAATAAAAACCCTGTTCACACTACCAAGAAAGCTTCCAAATCCATTGCCAAGGAATTGGAGGCATCATGAGAAATGTGAGTTTCATCAAGTGTTTAGTCACAAGACCGATGATTGCACTCATCTTCATCATGACATTCAAGACTTGATTGACAAGGGTCTGTGAATGGGCCTTTTATCCTGTTAGAGTGTTTGTGACCACGACACTGTGTCAAAGCCTATTTTGAGACTTAAGGGAACACAAACAAGCCATGGGCATGTTTGGAGCAAGGAGTCGCTACCCAATTATTCAATTGGGAATGAATGGAGCTAATCTGATCCCTCACTTCAGGACCTAAACTACCCTCATCCCTTCAGAGATGGGTTTGGGAAGTTAGGTACGAGTCTTTCAACTCGCCCGAATGTGAATATGGTCTCCACTTGGGAAACACCAAATAAGAATATCTCGTGTTGTTACTTAGTCCCCTTAAATGGCTCATTTTATGCACACATTCTCATTTTTATCTTTATTAGGCATGCTAAGTGATTGTTCAATCAAAATAATTGTATATTCATACAAAGAAAGAGGGAGAAGAATAGATTACATTTCCATCATACATCGGGGAAGGTGAGAGGATTACAATAGTTGTTATTCAACAATCAAGTAAATTCTACTTTAACACTTCAAAAATTCATTCAATTATACAATTAAAATATTCAATAATAGAAAGTATATTCATGCATACAAAGTCAATCAATTCGAGACTCGATAAATAATGAATTCCTTACCATCACATGTGAGTCTATTCAATGCTCATTAAGCCTCTTACATGGCATTATACAATCATTCAATTATACTTTTAATCATAGTATGTTCATACATTCATAATCAAACAAAGTCATAATCTAATATCATGGCATTCTAGCCTAAATTTTGATAAATTTTATCATGGCAATTCTACCAATGGTTACTCTAGCATAATTCATATCATGTATCACCATGGCATTTCTAGCCTAAAACATAGTATTCATGGCATATTCTAGCCTAATCCATGGTATTCATGGCATATTCTAGCCTATCAAATAATAACCAATCATAGCATTGAAGGACAAAATGGTAATTATACCTATTCTATATATTCCTAGCATTTATCAAAGCAAGTAAGTTTTCCTAGCATGATTCTAATCACGTACTCCTAAGCATGATTTTAAACATGTTCTCCTAATCATGGTTCTAAGCATTCGTAAAGAAAGTAAATTCCTAAACTTGATTGTAAAAAAGGAAAGTTCGTAGACTTACCTCGACACGCTTATCCACCTTACAAAATAAATGGGATTAGCACAATTCATAATAACCCTAAACATGCTCTTAAGCATAAAATATGACCCTAAATATGTTTTTTCTAAGCAAGAAAAGTAAAAGGGAGAACAGGAGGGAGCAGAGAATTCTGCTCTCACAATGTACCCTTTTTGGGTTTAGAGCAATAAAATGCCTAAGAAAATTATACTGAAAAAGACTTCTCAAATTCTTGACCATGTCTTCAAGAGGGAGAAACAAATGATTATATTCGACAATCGATGTGAATTACAAAGTGAAAGAAGTAAGGTTTATATAGGAGAGGGGTGCAGACCAAAAAGGAAGTTTTTCAAGCTAATTTCTGAAAACAAACCCAAGAGGGTCGGACGACCATCTCCAGATAGCTAGACAACCATCTGATGGACCGCCGACCATTGGCCAATTGTCGAGCCGCTGTTAGATGGTCTTGCGGCTGCTTGATGGCCTGTCGGCTAATTTCCCATTGACCCATTCCTTTTTTATCGTCCTTTGATGTAGTCCCTTCGAACCTTTGTTCCTTCAATCGCGTATAACTTTTGGAATTTAACTCTAATTTGCGATCCTTAAATTTCTATGAAACTAGACATCTGTAGCTTTGCAATGGTATATGACTCATCACTAGATTCCTCTAAGATTAATTTATATTGATTTTTCTAAGTTATATATTAGTTTCTAGACTCCTCACCAACTTCTTTTCACCCTTCTCTTCTTGACTCTCGAGGGCATTTTGATCATTTTTTTGCTCGACATTGATCTTCATTTCATCCTTGAGCCATAAAAAACTAGTGTCTATAGGGTTAGATTCCTGATCCAGAGCTGGAAAAGCCCAACACATAAAGCAAACCCATTACCCAACGATAACCAGGTCCAACGGTTAGCTATAAACACTAGATTTTTTAGGCTCGAGAATAAAGTGAAGATGAATGTCGAACAAAGAAAATGACTAAAATTCCCTTGGGAGTCAAGAAGACAAGAGTGAAGGGAAGTGGTGAAGAGTCTGAAAAACTGACACATAGCTTTGAAAAATCATAGAAAATAATCCAGAAGGAATCTAATGGTGAGTCATATATCATCTGCGGGTGTCTAGTTTTCATAGAAATTTACGGATCATAAATTGGAGTTGAATTCCAAAAGTTATGTGCGATCAAAGGAGCAAAGGTTCAAAGGGACTACATCGAAGGATGATAAAAAAGGAACAGGTCAAAAGGAAATTGGTCGACCAACCCTCAAACAGCCACTCGGCTGTCCAAGATAGTCGTCTGACCATCTGACAACTACCCAGCTATTGGCCAATGGCCGGGTGTCTATCAGATGGCCGCCTGACCCTTGTTGGTTTATTTCCAAAAATTTGCTTAGAAATATTCCTTTTTCATTTGCACCCCTCTCCTATATAAACCCTACTCCCTCCACTTTGTAATTCACACCGATTGTCAAATACAATCATCTCTTTCTCCCTTTTGAAGACAAGCTCGAGAATTCGAGAAGTCTTTTCTAGTATAAATTTTTTGAGGTATTTTATTGCTCTAAACCTAGAAAAGGTACGTCTTGAGAGCAGAATTCTCTACTCCCTCCCATTCCCTTTTATTTTACTTGCTTCGAAAAAGCATGTTTAGGACTTTATTTCTGTGCTTAGAAGCATGATTACGGTTATTATGCATTGTCCTAACCCAATTTGTTTTGTAAGCTGGAAATCCTTGTCAAGGTAAGTCATCTTTCCTTTCCTTATTTAGAAATATGTTTAAGAATTTAATTTCTTCGTGAATGCTTACAAATATGCTTAGGTACACATGCTTAGAATCATACTTAAGAACACATGATTAGAATCATACTAAGGAGAACTTATATTTACTTTGATGTATGCTAGAAAATAGCATATAATAGGTAGAATTATCATGTTGCCCTTGAATGTCTTCTTTGAGCTAGAATAGCTGTGATTGATTTCAATTATTTGATTTAGGCTAGAAATGCCATGATTAGGCTAGAATATGCCATGATAATTATAATTAGGCTAGAAATGCTATGATTCTTAATAAATTGATATGAATTATGCTTGAATAGCACTAGGTAGAATACCATGACACTAGGTTATGGCTTTGTTTGATTTATAATTTATGAATGTAGAAATGTTTGTATATTATAAAGTGTAATTGTATGATGCCATGAAGAGATGATGTTCTCACAATGATGGTGAAGTCTATCACTAAGAATGTATGCCTTAGCTATGGATATGTAGGAAGCTTGAATAGATGTTGAATAGACTCACACATGGTAGTGAGGAATTCATCATCTATTAAGTTTCGAATGTATGCGAATGTGTGAAACATTATATTATTGTTGAATAGCAATGTTGTAATCCTCTCCCCTTCCCCCTTGTATAACGGAAATGTAATCTATTCTCCTCTCTCTTTCTTTATATGAATATACAACTGTTTTGATTGAACAATCACTCAACATGTTTAGTAAAGATAAAAATGAGAATGTGTGCATAAAATGAACAATTTAAGTGGACTAAGTAACAACACAAGATATTCTTATTTGGTATTTCCTAAGTGGAGGTCGGATTTACATCCAATGGGTCGAAAGACTCGTACCTAACTTCCCGAACCCATCTCTAAAGGAATGAAGGTAATTTAAGTCCTGAAGCGAGGGATCGTATTACCACCGTTCATTACCAATTGAATAATTAGGTGGCGACTCTTTTCTCTAAACGTGCCCATGGCTCGTTTGTATTCCCTTAAGTCTCAAAAGAGGCTTTGACACAGTGTCCTGGTCACAAATGCTCTGGTGGGATGAAAGCCCTGTTCACACCAACATGATTGGGTCGGGCTTGACCGAGGAAGAAGTAATAAACTCTTTTGAAGAAAATGGTGGATCGAGTCAGGCTGAGAGGGCCAAAAGAAGGGAGAAGTCCAAGCTTAAACAATGGGAAGGATCCATTAGAAAGGTGACCATAAAGAAGAAGCCCAAGGAAGAGAAGCTTCAGGGTTAAGCACCACCAATTGACTCGCCTGTTAACCTTGCTGCCTAAAGAGGGGATCAAAGATTCTATTATGAGGAACTATTTGTGCCGAATAAGGAAGATATTGTATACATTTCCAAGTTTAATGCAATGAAAAATCAATTTGCTTATTTGTGTGATGTCTTTCTTGATGGAATCGCACATGATAATTTGCATTTCACTAGCATATTTGATATCCACGCCATTCAAACTCATGAAATTAATTTTGATACAATTGAAAAACCCAAGAGCCTAAGCATTACACTTGATAGAACTCCTGAAGAGAGAGAGAGAGATTTGAAAAATTACTAAAGAAACATGAATAAGTCTTCGCCTGGTCTGATGATGACATGCCTGGAATCGATAGAAGTATCACTAAGCACAAAATTCCAATGTATCTGTATATGAAGCCAGTCAAGTAAAAGTTAAGACTAGAATGGGCTTAGAAGATAAAGAAAGAAGTATCCAAGTAGATTGAAGCTAAGTTCCTAAATGTGGTGAACCATCCGAAATGGTTAGCCAACATCGTGCCAATGCCACAGAAGGATGGAAAGATCCAAACGTGTGTTGATTACCGAGACTTGAACAAGGCCTCACCGAATGATGACTTTCTTTTTGCCTCACAATTGATGTGTTCGTAGACAACGCCGCCACCAGTATAATGTTCTCTTTTGTAGATAGGTTTTTTAGTTACAACCAGATAATGATGATCAATGAAGACATGATGAAAACAGATGTCATCATTGAGTAAGGAACATATGATTGCAAGCTGATGCCCTTCGATGGAGTTAAAGACTGCAGAGGCAACCTACCAATGAATGGTGACGATGCTATTCCACGATATGATGCATAAGGAGATAAAAGTATTTATAGATGACATGATGGTGAAATCCGAGACTCAAGATGTCACTTTGAAGTATTAAATAGATTCTTAGAAAGAGTGAAGAAGCATAAGCTGCAGCTTAATCCAAAGAAATTCGTTTTTGGAGTCACCTTAAGGAAGCTATCGGTGTTCGTAGTTGGCAAGAAAGGGATAGAGTTAGATCTCAACAAGGTTAATGTGATTACGAAGATGCCATCGTCCAAAAAAAGAAGTTAGAGGGGTTCTTGGGAATATCCAATACATCAGTCGTTTCATTGCCAAATTGGCAATAGTTTGTGCACCAATCTACATACTCCTAAAGAAAGATCAGCCAGTGACGTGAAATGATCAGTGGCAAGAAGCATTTGAGAAGATTAAGAAGTATTTACAAAATCTGCCAATTTTGAGATTGCCAAAACATGGCAAGAATCTAATTCTCTACTTGACTCTTGACGAGGAAGCCATTGGTGTTATGCTAGCACAAGAAGACGAGAATGGCATAAAGCATGCCATTTACTATCATAGTAAGAGTTGCTACTGCATAAAAGAAAGTACAGTTACATAAAGAAGACGTATTTAACCATGGTGTGGCACTCCAAGAAGTTAAGGCATTATTTTCAATCTTATAAGATTAAGGCTGTCTCGAAGGAGGATCCAATGAAGTATCTTTATAAAGCACCTTCCTTGGTGGGGAAGCTAGCAAGATGGCTCGTCCAGTTGTCAGAATTTGACATTGAGTACGTCACCAAGAATGTAGTGAAAGGAAAAGTAGTTACAAAATTCTCAACGATGAATTTGGCTGACAATGATGAACCATTGGAGTTGGATTTCCTATATAAACATCTGGGGCAATCTTAGTAATAGGATGGAGGATAATCTTTAAAGGAGTTGTTAATAGAAATGGTGTTGGAATAGGAGTTATTCTAGTCTCATTGACTGAAGAAGTCATTCCTTTTGCTAAGATTCTAGAATTTGGAGTCACTAATAACGTGACTGAATATGAGGCCTGTGCCTTTAGGTTAGAAATTGTGAGTACGATGGGCACCGATGAAATAGAAGTGATGGAAGATTCAAAGTTAGTTAACTCTGAAGTCAATAAAGATTGGGATTTCAGAGAAAGAAGGTTAAAGTTGTATCTGGAGCACATTAGAAGGCTAATTGGGAGGTTCAAGCACATTAGATGGTCGACGCTTTAGCTTTTTTGATATCAATTTGGGTGAGTACTCAAGAGTTGTTAGTGAGGCCAATAATGATATCACAAGCAGAGGGTCCTTGTTACATGGAACTTCATGTAATAGAAGTCGAAGTGGATGAGAAGCCATGGTTCTATGATCTGAAGAGATACTTCGAAGACAAAATTCTACTAGATAGGGCAAACGAGAAAGACAGAGCTATACTGCGAAGGTTGGCCCAACAATTTACTTGTCATCAAGGAGTGATGTATAATAGAATGCCAGAAGCGATGTAATTAAGGAATGTCGATGAGCAAGGAGCTAGAAGACTCATGGAGGAAATCCATAGTAGTGTATGTGGGCCACACATGAATAGGCTAACGCTTATAAAGAAGATAATAGGGTAGGGCTTTTATTAGCTAACCATAGAGATGGATTGTGTCCAATTTGTGAAGAGGTGTTACTAGTGCCAAATCAATGAAAATTTGATTCACCAACCACCCTTGGAGGTACAATGATAGCACTGTAGCCCTTTGCTACATGGGGCATTGATATTATAGGTGAAATAAGGCCGTTAGCCTCAATAGATATCGATATATAGTGGTGGGGATTAACTACTTCACCAAATGGATAAAAGCTAACTCCTACAGTAAATTGGGGATAAGGCAGATGGTGAAGTTCATTAAGAGGAACATTACATACAGATTTGGAGTGCCACATCACATCGTGACTAACAATGGGGTTCATTTCAAGGCTGAGACTAACGACTTATTTGAGAAGTATGGGATTGAACACCATAAGTCATCTCCATATCGATCACAAGCAAATAGGGCATTAGAAGTGGCCAATAAGAACATAAAGAAGATGTTGGTCAAAACGATGCAGACATACAAAGATTGGGCTGAGAAGTTATTATTTGTGATATAGGGTTATAGAACGGCACTTAAAAGCTCAACAAGCATGATGCCCTTTTCGTTGATGTATGGTTCAGAAGCAGTCCTACCAATTTAGACAGAAATGAAATCAGCGAGGGCTCTGATGCAAGCAAAAATTCCTGAAGGGGAGTGGATTTAAAATAGATTTGAATGGCCTTTATTGATGAGAAAAGAATAAAGGCTAGATATCATATGAAACTATATCAGAAGTGGGTTGTTCGAGCCTTTAACAAGGGAATAAGGGCAAAAAGGTTTAAAGAAGAGGAATTAGTCCTTAAACAGGCTAGGCCAGTAGTGTTTGATCCGAGAGGGAAGCTTAAGCCTAACTGGGAAGGCCTATTCATTGTGACGAAGGTCATGTCTAACAAAGCTATCATATTATTAGACATAGAAAGGAATGAGTTCACTGAGCCTATCAACATGGACAAGCTGAAGACATACTATTTGTAAAAGTGAAAAAAATAAAGAAAAAAGAAAAAATGGAGAGTGAGAGGAAAAAATAATTAATAAGAAAAAAAAATGGCTAATTAATGACAAGGGTTATCTCATTGTGCACATATTGTTCAAAAAACAAATGATTGTAAATTTATTAATGAAATGAAATTGTTTAGAAACAAATATGCCTTTGAAATGTTTTATTATTTTGCATGATAACTGGAATGAGGCTTTCATCTCGCCAGAGCGTTTGTGATCACGGCACTGTGTCAAAGCCTCTTTTGAGACTTAAAGGAACAGAAACGAGCTATAGGCACATTTGGAGAAAAGAGTCACCATCTAATTATTCGATTGGGAATGAATGGAGGCAATCTGATCCCTTGCTTTGGGACCTAAACTATGCTCATCCCTTCAGAGATGGGTTCGGAAAGTTACATACCAGTCTTTCGACTCGCCCGAATGCAAATCCGGCCTCCACTTAGGAAATACCAAATATTGTTACATAATTTGCTTAGATTGTTCGTTTGATGCACACATTTTCGTTTTTATCTTCTTTAGACATGCAAGTGATTATTCAATAAAAAATAATTGTATATTCATACAAAGAAAGAGGGAGGATAATAGATTACGTTTCTGTCATACATGGGGAAAAGGGAGAGGTTTACAACATTTGTTCTTCAATAATAAAATAATGAAATATTCGATACATTCATATGTTTAAATATTCATTCTAAGTAATAGTCCCTCACTATCAATGTGAGTCCACCATCACTTCATGGCATCACACAATTACACTTCTTAATATACAAACTTTCATACATAAACAAACGAGTAATAAATCAAACAAAGCTATAGTCTAGTATCATAGCACTTCTACCTAGATTTGATAATTCTATCGTGCATTCTACCTATTGCTATTCTAACATAATTCATATCAATTCGTATTATCATGACATTTCTAGCCTAACATGATTATCATGACATATTCTAGCCTAATCATGGCATTTTCAGCCTAATTCAAACAATTGAAATCAATCATAGCTGTTCTATTCAAACAAGATATTTAAGGGCTGATGCATTCAAAACTAGCAAGTATACTACACAAGTAATAAAGTGATGAGTAAGATATCATTCCCACGAGGATTGTTGCTAATTAAATTTGTTATTCGATAGCAACAATATAATAAATGGGGGGTTTTGTTCATTGAATAAATAAATGAAATATGGATACAAATGAAGAATAACACAATACAAAGTCAAATGGAGTGAGAAATAATCAATGAGAGAAACATGGTTAAGGGATCATTCTCTGCCACAAGATATGAATTTGCAAATTAACTATAGAATTGTCATCCAATTATAACATTGAAATTATCAATCGTAGATAACAACAAGCTCTGTTAACTTAATCTTTCCTCACTTTGTTGTTAAATAAAACAAGCTCTTTATTTAATCTTTATCTATTAAACAACCCAGAATAAGCTCTCTAAATTTAATTCAATGGAAGCATTATGATAAGAAAGATAGGCTGATCTAAGCAATAAACACACAAGTTCGGATTATTTAACTTAGGTTATATTTTTCAATTGCAATGTCCGATCACAATTTTGCTACTAACGATTAGAAATTCAAGACGATTACGGATCAAGATTTCTACTCTAATAATAGACAACAACTAGATTCTATTTAGTTGGCCACCCAAATAAAATCAACAAGCAATCAGAAGCATTGAATATAGGAAAGTACAAGCAACTTCAATTATTGAATCAGATAACAATTTCTTCAACAATCAACTCACAAAAACCATATCTAGGGCTTTGAAATCACCCTCAACCAAATCAGATTTAGTTACACATGTTCAAACACAACATAAATGCAATACAACATAGAGACATTCCCGAAAATGAAAAGAAAGGAAAACACTTAGCAAATCCCTTGAAAACCTCCTCCGTAGATGAATCTCCTTAGGATTGTAGTTCCTCCTCTTTCCAAGCCCTTATTTCTCCTTCAAAACTCCAGAAGATGAGAGAAATCAAGAGAGGCAACCTCTAACTCGTTCTTCCCCCTTCTTGTTATGAAAATAAAACCCTAAAATATGTTTATATACTATGCTACAATAACCTACTATAGTGCCTCGAATAATAACATGCTACAGTGATTTGTAATCGTAGCATAGCTCAAAATGTAATCGTGAATGATCTACATGCTCATAGATATGGGATAAACTGTTTGAAAAAATATTCGTTTGAGGTGAGGAAATCCTTCAGTGAATTAACAAGGAAAAAGGCTTAAAAAGGCTCAAAGGGTAACTAGGGATCAATTTCATTCAAGGTTGGCTAAGAAGGCTCAAACGATCCAAAGATGGCCTAAATCATTTCCGTAATCTTGCACAGTCTAGGATTTCGCCTTGAGGGACCATCAAACAAGTTCTAAAATTCATTGAAATCTAAAGGAACACTTAAATTGCATAAACCTTCTCTAAGTAAATAAATAACTCAGTGATTACGGCCAAGTGTTTAATATTGTGCAAGGAATCAAAAGCAAAGCAAAAGCCAATAAAAATTTCAAGCACTCAGATCTATGCATCATTTATCGTTTTTCAAGAGTTATTCTCAATTTAATCATTGCCTTATCATCAGCCCACAAAATGCAAGAAAAGAAGTGCGTGGTGTTTTTAGACCTGAGTCAAGATTGTATGTTTCAACAATCCTTAGGACCAGTAGCCCACAGACTTAAGGTTTCCAACCTATATACCTTTATTATGAATGAACAAAACAAGATACAAGATACTTTAAACAACAGTAAATAAACAAACTACAAATTTATTTAGGTAGAATGTGTTTCAAGGGTTAAAGAAACCCCATATTCTGCCATTCTCAAATTTTTCACAATTTTTTTTTTTTGAATCAGACCAAATAGAGACAAAAACACAAAACAACTTTAAATTACATAAAACTAAACATATTAATAAAATAACAAAATCCAACAGTTAGTAAACAAAAACAAGTTAGTTAGAATAGGTCTCAAAAGTTCAGAAGTTAGCCTCCTTATTCAGCCACTATCGATTGAAGAGATCCAGAATGCGTTTCAAGAGAACTTGAGTTTTTTAAGCGACCACTTTGAAGGCAAGATTAGAAAATATTACTTGGGGCGAAAGTCAAAAGAAATAACCTGAAAAATCTCAAATAAACACAATAAAAAGAAAGCAAACAAAAGTGAAGCAAACTAGCAGATAAAGATTACAAGTGGAGCGTCAAATCTAGTTTACGCCTCTTACTACCTTTCGTAAACCAATCTATCCAAGTTGTTGCTGGATCAGGTGAATGGACAAATTCCTATAGTTTGTCAATCAAATCGTCTGCAGTTGAAGTTGTAACCCAGATTTGAGTCGCCGACTGTGAGATGAAGTTTTGTTCTACAGTTTGATCAAGAAAAGACAACAAACCATCAAAAAAATTATTGACATTTAACAAACCAATGGGTTTTCGGTGGATGTTTAGCTATGCCCAAGAGGTGATTTGAAATATTTTCTCTAATGTACCATAACCACCCGGCAAAGCTATAAATGCATCAGAGTTAAAAAGCATAAGTGTAACACGCTCATGCATGCTCGAGACCTGTTACTCTTCCCCTATTGTGTTGCCTATGACGTGTCATATAACCAATGGTTTGGGGATAATGCCGAGAACCTAGCTTCCTCCTAAGTTTGCAACTATTGGCACATACCCCATTAACCTAAAGCTACCCCCTCCGTAAACCAAATGAATACGCCTCTCAGCTAATACCCTGACAAGATCAAGAACTGCTACTGTAAACTCTCGATCTTTACCAAATTGAGATCCACTAAATATGCATATATTTCGAAATCGCCGAATTAGTGTTTTCTCTATTTCTACATGTGCCCTAACCATATGTAAGACAATGACACATATAAGGTGTTGTGTTTTTCAAAGGCAAAAGAGGTTATAATAATGACATTTGAAAATATGGAGAATGGACAGATACAAACGTAATACTCTTAGATTTGACATATGGGGACATAATTTCGGTGGGGGTTGCTCAATGCATATTTATTGCCCCAAGATTTGAAAAATTGAGATATGCTTTCGGCGGCGGTTGACAAAACCTCCACACTTCTCTCCCACGTATGCTTACGTTATGGGTAGTCGTGTGGTTGGTCAAAAAGATAACTTGAAATTAAAAGAAACAAAATTAACAAACAACAACAACACAAAGACAACAATAATAATCAAATCAAACAAAACAAGAAAAATAAATTTTAATAATAATAACACATATTCAAATATACAAGTCATTGTGATTGTGGCTCACATCTTCCTCTGGTTTTACGTCTTGTAACGGCTGAAATGCCTTCTATGAGTTCGGGATAGGCTTCCCACCTAGTTTGCTTATAAACTAGCAAATAGGGTCTTTTTTAGTCAGATTCCCTAGACTATAACGCTGCAGTTCATCACGAAATTTTGTTCATAGATGAAGCAATTCACGGTGAACAAGTCCACAAGAATGTGACTCAGGAGTTAGTAAAATATTATCCAGAGACTCATTACTCAGACCATTCTTAATGAATGAAAGTTTATCTTCTCTATTCCTGGACACAAAACCTAATGACCGACAACTCTGGTTGCAATTCCATCGAGCACATTTATAACAAACTTGTAACCTCTTTGCTCTTTGCCTTTAGGCGTAATAACTCTTTCCTAGACTAGGCATGTATACTATGAGATTAATATTAGGCTCACCAGACAATCTTACCCTGGCTTCGATAAGCCACCGGATATCCACAGGATTTTTTAGGAGCATCAACATCCAAAGTCTAGTCATTCGTACTTTATAAATTTTGAACACAGTATTTTGAAGAAGTGAAGGGAAATATTTACGAAGGTTGGACAAAAAGATATCAATATCCATTGAAGAGAAGAAAAGGAAAGATATTACTGATAATGCATTTGAGCCTGTTCTTCTCTAAGATATGCACGCTTCAAACCTTCAAGCAATGGCTTTAGTTCCCATTTGGGTGTTTCCTCAAGCTGTTGCACAAATGAGCGCAGAGCATGGAATAATCAAATTAAACAAAAGAAAAGAGAAAGAAAATAAAGACACATAAAAAGAAATAAAAACACAACAGTAAACAAGTCAAAAACAAACAACAAAGCAAATGAGACAGATGGCAAAGAGAGATAAAACCTTATCAATTATGATGGATAGAGCTCACGAGAGGAATCTCCTCGAGACACAAAAATTGATCATTACTACCTTTTTTCCTTCTTCTTTCTTTTATTATTATTTTTATTTTTCAAAAACATTGGTTTGCCTCCCAATAAGCGCTTGGTTTAACGTCCTCAGCCTAACGTTACCTGCCCTCACCCATGAAGATAAGTTGGCTTGTAGAGAGGTACCTCCTCGATGTACTGCACCACTGAATTTTCATAGTACACCTTGAATACTTTGTCAGTTTTTAAGCTCTTGATTTCCACTGCACCATGAGAAAAGACATCAGTAATAACAAAGGGTCCAACCCATCGAGAACATAATTTACCTGGATGATAGGTGTCTATTTATGTATTACTTTTATATCAATTCGTCCATGTTTCTTTGCTATATTCCTTGGTATTTTTATGTTTTTGTGTGGTTTTGATGTTTGTAGGAGTTTTGGAGCAACTTGCACAAAAATGGAGTAAAACCCTTCATTTTCACCTCTGCTAGTCAGTGATCTTCTCGGATTTAATTGTATTGATATACAATGAACCCGACGACATGTTATATACCGTTGGAAAGCTCTCGAAGTCTATTTTCTGGAGAAATTTACGGTTTATAAATCCATTCAGTGTACCAAAAGTTCTAATCAAAACAGTGTGAGATGTATAGAAATATAATTCCACAAGTCACTGTAGCATGTATAATACGGGGCACTGTAGCAATTCACTGTAGCAGAGTATTTAAACACATTTTAGGGTTTTATTTTCATAACTTGAAGAGGGGAGAACGTGGTGGAGGCTTCAGCTCTGGAATTCTTTCATCTCTTGGAGTTCTTGAAGGAGAAAGGAAGCTTGGAAAGAGGAAGAACTACAATCAAAGAGAATTACATCAAATTTGCTAAGTTTTTCCCTTCCCTTTCATTTTCTGGAATGTCTCCATGTTGTATTGTATTTACCACGTTCTTAAACATGTGTAACTGAATCTGAATTGGTTGAGGGTGATTTCAAAGCCCCTGATATGGTTTTTGTGAGTTGATTGTGCAAGAAGTTGTTATCCAATTCTCTAATTGAAGTTGCTTGTATTTTCCCATATCTAATGCTTATGATTGCTTGCTGATTGTATTTGGAATGGCCAACTGAATATAATCTGGTTGTTGTCTATTGCTAGAGTAGAAATCTTGATCCGTAATTGTCTTGAATTTCTAATCCTTAGTAGCAAAATTGTGATCAGAGATTGCAATTGGAGAATACAACCTAAGTTAAATAATCCGAGCTTGTGTGTTTATTGCTTAGATCAACCTATCTTTCTTATCGTAATGCATCCATTGAATTAAATTTAGAGAGCTTGTTCTAGGTTGTTTAATGGATAGAGATTAAATAAAGAGCCTGTTTTGTTTAACAACAAAGTAAGGAAAGATTGGGATAACAGAGCTTGTTGTTATCTACGGTTGATAATTTCAATGGTGTAATTGGATGACAATTCTATGATTAATTCGCAAATCCATATCTTGTGGTAGAGAAGGATCCCTTAACCAGATTTCGCTCATTGATCTTTTATTCAAATTAACTTCTGTTTTGTTATTCTTAATTTGCATTCTTATTTCATTTAGTTAATCATTCAACAAAACCCCCCCTGTTTAGTTATTGTTGTTGGAAAATAACAAATTCAATTAGAATCAATCATCGTGGGAACGATATCTTACTCATCACTTTATTACTTGTGCGACTAGTATACTTGCTAGTTTCGAACGCATCAAGTTTTTGGCGCCGTTGCCGGGGATTGATTTTCTAATCGATTTGTTATTTTGTTTTCATTGTTGATTCATATTTTCTTTGTTTTTCTTTTCTGATTGTTTGTGTTTAGACAACATGGCAGTAAACTTCTATCAATTCAGTAGCGGATTTGAGCCACAAGTACCATGGAGAGTAAATGAGGTAAGCACTCCGAACATTGAACAACAACTTTCTGAGCTAACCTCTCTTGTGGAAAACATGGCTGTAGGAGATATGCAAAAATCTTATGAATGTGGGATATATTCTATGATGGAGCATCCAATCGACATGTATCCAACTTTACAAGAAGAATATATGGAACAGCCAATGCCATGGGTGGATTTCCAGGACAAACAAGGCAATGGTATGATCCTTTCTCTAGCACTTACAATGCTGGATGGGAAGATCAACATAATTTCAGTTACTGGAATCATCAACCAATCACTCCAAATGTGATACCAAATCGGCCACAAAGTTTCAATCAACCTAGAGTGCAGCAACCATTTCAAATGCAACCACCACCAATGCCACATCCAGCACCGCAACCAGCTTCGCAAAACTCAGGTATGTCTCTCGAAGATATTGTTAATGCACTTGCCACTAACACAATGCAATTCCAGCAGGAAACTGGGGCAAGTATCCAAAACCTGGCAAATCAAATGGGACAATTGGCTACTAGCATGAGCAAATTCGAGGGCCAAGACTCAGAAAAATTATCTTCTCAAGCGGTGATCAATCCAGGAGAGACTGTTAGTGCGATAACTTCGCAAGGTGGAGAGCAATTAGATATCTTGCCAAGAAAATCACAAACTGATGAAGGAGATGACACCACTTCCACCATGAACAAAACATTGACTTCTCAGATAAATCCTATAACCCTCATTCCTTCATATGTTTCTCCTCCACCTTTTCCTAGTAGATTTGTAAAATCGAAGAAGAAGGAACAAGAACAGGAAATCTTGAAAACTTTTCGTAAGATCGAGGTAAATATACCACTTCTGGATGCTATCAAGCAATTACCTCGTTATGCAAAATTTCTCAAGGAGTTATGTACCAACAAGAGAAAGTTGAAGGAAATGAGAAGGTAAGTGTGGGGGAAAATGTTTCAACTGTTTTACAAAGAAAAATTCCTCCGAAATACAAAGATTCAGGTACGTTCACCATTACATGCACCATTGGTAAAACAAAGTTTGAAAGAGCTACGTTAGATTTAGAAGCATTTATTAACATCATGCCATATTCTATTTATGCTTCTTCAAATCTTGGACCTTTTGCGAAAACTGATATTACCATTCAACTTACCAAAAGTGTTGTGGAAGATGTGCTTGTGCAGGTGAATCAATTAGTTTTTCCAGCAAACTTCTATGTCCTTGAAATAGAGGATGAGACATCCCCTAATCCAACACCGATTCTTTTAGGGAGACCATTCTTGAAAACTGCTAGAACCAAGATTGATGTTCATGATGGCACTCTGACCATAGAGTTTGATGGCAAGGTGATGTGTTTTAATATTTTTGAGGAAATGAAGTACTCTAATGACTTACATTCTGTTTTTGCAATTGACATTATTGATTATTTGCCACAACAATGTTTTGAGTTAACTCGCAAGAATGGAGTGGATGTTGCTATTAGTGAACACATAAGGATAGAAAGTTTCAAATAACCAAGAAATCTGATACAAGTGTCTAAAGAAGTGGAGGAAGCTGTGACAAGCTTGGATGAGACTATAGCTATCACCACAAATAGGTATGATGTTTCGTACATTGAATTGCCTTTATCTAATGAGAAACTTCTTCCTTCTGTGATGAAAGCCAATACCTTGGAGCTTAAGTCACTTCCAGATCATTTGAATTATGGATTCTTGGGTGAGAATGATACTTTGCGAGTTACAATGGAAATGGGCCTTGCACGAATACAAGAAGATAAACTCGTCCGAATACTTACAGATCACAAAATAGCTATTGAGTGGACAATTTTGAAATCCAAGGCCCATCCATATGCATTGACCGTATCTTGTTAGAAGAGGGATCCAAGCCCATTAGAGAAGCACAACAGAAATTGGATCCTCCCATGATGGAACCAACGTCGGGCTGAGGACGTTAAACCAAGCGCTTATTGGGAGGCAACCCAATGTTTTTGAAAAATAAAAAAAAGAAAAGAAAAGAAAAATAAAATGAGGTAATAATGATCGATTTTTGTGTCTCGAGGAGATTCCTTTCGTAGGCCATCAAATTGATCAGGTTTTATCTCTCTTTGCCATCTGTCTTATTTGTTTTTATATTTCTTTTACTTGTTTTGACTTTTGTTTGCTATTGTGTTGTTATCTCTTTTATGTGTCTTTAGTTTCGTTTCTGCTCTTTTCTTTTCCTTTCTTTTGTTTAATTTGATTACTCTGTGCTTTGAGCTCATTTGTGCAGCAGCTTGTGGAAACATCCAAACGGAAGTTGAAGTCATTCGCCAAAGGTTTGAAACGTGCATATCTTGGAGAAAAACAAACCCGATCGCATTATCGGTAATATCTCTTCTTTTCTCCTCTTTAATGGATGCCGATATCTTTCTGTCGAACCTTCGTAAATATTTCCCTTCACTTCCTCAAAATGCTGTGTTTAAAATTTATAAAGTACGGATGACTAGACTTTGGGCATTGATGCTCCTAAATGTGCCTGCTGATATCCGATGGCTTATCGAAGCCAAGGTGAGATTGTCCGGTGAGCCGGACATTAATCTCGCAAAATACATGCCTGGTCTAGGAAAGAGCTACTACGCCAAGAGGCGAAGAGCGAAAAGGTTACAAGTATGTTATAAATGTGCTAGATGGAATTGTAACCAGACTTGTCGTTCATTAGGTTTTGCGTCCAGGAATAGAGAAGATAAACTTTCATTTATTAAGAATGGTTTGAGTAATGAGTCGCTGGATAATGTTTTGTTAACTCTCGAGTCACATTCTTGTGGACTTGTTCAGCGTGAATTGCTTAATCTATGGACACAATTTCGTGATGAATTGCAGTGTTATAGTCTAGGGAATCTGACTAAAAACGACCCTGTTTGCCAGTTTATAAGAAAACTGGATGGGAAGCAAATCCCGACTCATAGAAGGCGTTTCAGCCGTTACTGGACGTAAAACCAGAGGAAGATGTGAGCCACAATCACAACTACTTGTATATTTGAATGTGTGTTGTTGTTGTCGAATTTTTTTCTTGTTTCGTTTGATCTGATTATCAATGTTGTTTTTGTGTTGTTGTTGTTTGTTGATTTTGTTTGTTTTAATTTCAAGTTTTCTTTTTGACAAACCATATGACTACCCCATGGCATAAGCACACGTGGGAGACAAGTGTGGAGGTTTTGTCAACCTCCGCCGAAAGTATATCTTTACTTTTCATGCTTCACGTGGGAGACAAGTGTGGCGGTTTTTTTCAAACCCCACCGAAAGTTTATCTCCATTTTTCATGCACACGTGGGCGACAAGTGGTGGAGGTTTTGTCAAACCCCACGAAAGCATATCTATTTTTTCAAATCTCGGGGCGATAAATCTGCATCGAGCAACCCCCACCGAAATTATGTCCCCATGTGTCAAATTTGAGAGTTTTACGTGTGTATATATCCATGCTGCATATTTTGAAATGTCATTTTATAACCTGTCTTGCACTTGAATCGCATAATACCTAACGTGTATCATTGTCTTACACAAGGTTAGAGCACTTGTAGAAATGGAGAAAACACCAATTCGGCGACTCCAAAATATATGCGTATTTTGTGGATCGCAATTGGTAAAGATGGAGAGTTTACAACAGCAGCTCTTGATCTTGGTAGGACATTAGCTGCGAGGGGTATTCATTTGATTTATGGAGGGGTAGTCTTGGGTTAATGGGGTGTGTGTCGACAGTTGCATCCTTGGGAGGAAGTAAAGTTCTCGGCATTATCCCTAAACCATTAGCTGTGCGAGATATCATAGGCAACACAATGGGGGAAGAGTTACAGGTCTCTAGCATGCATGAGCGTATTGCACATATGGTTGTTAAGTCCGATGCATTTATAGCTTGCCTGGTGGTTATGGTACATTAGAGGAGATATTTCAAATCACCTCTTGGGCACAGCTAAACATCCATCGGAAACCCATTGGTTTGTTAAATGTCAATAATTTTTTTGAGGGTTTGTTGTCTTTTCTTGATCAAGCAGTAGAAAAAAACTTCATCTCACAGTCAGCGAGGCAAATCCTGGTTACAGCTTCAAATGCAGGGGAGTTAATTGACAAATTACAAGAATTCGTCTATTCGCCTGATTCAACAATGGCTCGGATAGATTGGTTTGGAGAAGGCAATAAGAGGCGTAAACTGGATTTAACGCTCCATCTGTAATCTCTATCTGCTGGTTTGCTTCATTTTCATTTGCTTTCTTTTTAGTGTGTTTATTTGAGATTTTTTATGTCATTTCTTTTGATTTTTTTTTTTCAGGTTGTTTCTTTCATCCCAGGTAATATTTTCTAATCTTGGTTTTTAGAGTGGTGGCTAAAAAAGTTCAATTCCTCTTGAAACGCATTCTGGATCTCTTCAATCCATAATGGCTGAATAAGGAGGCTAACTTCTAAACTTTTTAGACCTATTCTAACTGCCTTGTTTGTGTTTACTGATTTGTTGGACTTTGTTATTTTATTAGTAAGTTTGGTTTTATGTAATTTAGAGTTGTTATGTGTTGTCTTTATTAGTTTCGATTCAAAAAGAGAAATTTGTGGAAAACAACTTGAGGATGGCAGAATATGGGGTTTCTTGAACCCTTGAAACGCATTCTCTCTAAATAAGTCTGTAGTTTGTTTATTTCATGTTTTTGAAGTGTCTTGTTTCTTGTTTTGTTCTTTCATAATAAAGGTATATAGGCTGGAAACCTTAAGTCTGCGGGCTACTGGTCCTAAGGATTGTTGAAATATACAATCTTGAATCAGGTGTAACAACGCCACGTACCTCTTTTCTTGCATTTTGTGGGTCGATGATAAGATAATGATTGAATTAAGAATAACTCTTGGAAAATGATAAATGATGCATGGATCTGTGTGCTTGAAATGTTTATTAGTTTTCGCTTTGTCTTTGATTCCTTATACAACATTGAGCACTGAGCTATTATCACTGAGTTATTTGTTTACTTAGAGAAGGTTTATGTAATTTAAATGTTTCTTCAGATTTCAATGAATTCTAGAACTTGTTTGATGGTCACTCGAGGCGAAATCCTATACTGTGCAACATTGGGGAAATGATTTAGGCCATCTTTGGACCGTTTGAGCCTTAATAGCCAACCTTGACTGAAATTGATCCCTAGTTACCCCTTTGAGCCTTTGTAAGCTTTTTTCATTGTTAACTCACTAAAAGATTTCCTAACCTCAAATGAATTTGTTCCAAACAGTTTATCCCTTACCTACGAGCATGTAGATCATTTGCAATTAAATTTTGAGCTATGTTCTGGTTTTGGGAAGTTAGAGGAGGTTGGGATGTGTCATGAGCAATGCAAGTGAGTTCTATTGTGTTTGAAAAAAAAAAAAAAAAGAAAAAAGCCAATATGTACTTATTGTCCACATACTTATACATTGGGGACAATGTATTGTTTAAGTGTGGGGGAGGGGAAATGTAATAAAAAAAAAGAAAGAAAAAAGAAAAAAAAGAAAAAAAAAAAGAACAAAAGAAGAAGAATAAGAGATCTATGCCCTTAAGTGTTCTTAAAAAGAATAAAATAACAAAGTGTGAGGGTATAGTTTTCTTTTGTTTTCTGTAAAAAAAAAAAAAGATTGAGTGTTCTAAATAAGTTTGGGGGAGTAACCTAGTGAATTGAGATGAAATTGTGTTATAGGGTTGAGCTCTACATAGTCTTGAATGATTTATGTGTTTGCGGGTGATTTGAGCCAAATTATTATCCTTTATCATACCTTCACCCAAGCCAAACGTTACAAGCTTAATAAAGTCCTACTTGATCTTTGGTGTAGTGCATGTCTACATTAGTGGAGAGTGACTTGAAAAGCAGGCCTATAGAGTTTATTTATACACATATCTTCAATATTAAATATGATTCATTTTTATGCATAAACTCATCCGGGTTACAAGTGATTAGGTGAGAATGGCTCTACACACACACACTTGAGGAATTGAAGTGAAGCGAAACTAATCTTTGAGATAAAATTCTTGATCAAGTGCATTATTTTGAAGTTTTCCTTGGGTTATAATTAAGTACAATCTTTGAGGCCTATTTGCAAGTTGAAGCATTTGTGTGTGTTTTAATGTTTTCTTTGATTCTGTTTCGGTTTAGTTTTGTTTCGTATCATTTTAGTTGCTCGAGGACTAGCAAAGTCTAAGGTGGGGGAATTTGATAGGTGTCTATTTATGTATTAATTTTGTATATCAATTCGTCCATGTTTCTTTGCTATATTCCTTGGTATTTTTATGTTTTTGTGTGGTTTTGATGTTTGTAGGAGTTTTGGAGCAACTTGCACAAAAATGGAGTAAAACCCTTCATTTTCACCTCTGCTAGTCAGTGATCTTCTCGGATTTAATTGTATTGATATACAATGAACCCGATGACATGTTATATAACGTTGGAAAGCTCTCGAAGTCTATTTTCTGGAGAAATTTACGGTTTATAAATACATTCAGTGTACCAAAAGTTGTAATCAAAACAGTGTGAGAAGTATAGAAATGTAATTCCACAAATCACTGTAGCATGTATAATAAGGGACACTATAGCAGGTTACTGTAGCAGAGTATTTAAACACATTTTAGGGTTTTATTTTGATAACTGGAAGAGGGGAGAACGTGGTGGAGGCTGTAGCTCTGGAATTCGTTCATCTCCTGGAGTTCTTGAAGGAGAAAGGAAGCTTGGAAAGAGGAAGAACTACAATCCAAAGAGAATTACATCAAATTTGCTAAGTTTTTCCCTTCACTTTCATTTTCTGGAATGTCTCCATGTTGTATTGTATTTACCACGTTCTTAAACATGTGTAACTGAATCTGAATTGGTTGAGGGTGATTTCAAAGCCCTTGATATGGTTTTTGTGAGTTGATTGTGCAAGAAGTTATTATCCAATTCTCTAATGAAGTTGCTTGTATTTTCCCATATCTAATGCTTATGATTGCTTGCTGATTGTATTTGGAATGGCCAACTGAATATAATCTGGTCGTTGTCTATTGCTAGAGTAGAAATCTTGATCCGTAATTGTCTTGAATTTCTAATCCTTAGTAGCAAAATTGTGATCAGAGATTGCAATTGGAGAATACAACCTAAGTTAAATAATACGAGCTTGTGTGTTTATTGCTTAGATCAACCTATCTTTCTTATCGTAATGCATCCATTGAATTAACTTTAGAGAGCTTGTTCTAGGTTGTTTAATGGATAGAGATTAAATAAAGAGCCTGTTTTGTTTAACAACAAAGTAAGGAAAGATTGGGGATAACAGAGCTTGTTGTTATCTACGGTTGGTAATTTCAATGGTGTAATTGGATGACAATTCTACAATTAATTCGCAAATCCATATCATGTGGTAGAGAAGGATCCCTTAACCAGAGTTTCTCTCATTGATCTTTTATTCAAATTAACTTCTGTTTTGTTATTCTTAATTTGCATTCTTATTTCATTTAGTTAATCATTCAACAAAACCCCCCCCCATTTAGTTAATTGTGGTTGGAAAATAAAAAATTCAGTTAGAATCAATCCTCGTGGGAACGATATCTTACTTATCACTTTATTACTTGTGCGACTAGTATACTTGCTAGTTTCGAACGCATCACTGGAAATAACTTGAGGCGGGAATGAAATAAAAGGACTTTCTGTCCTACTTCAAAATTCATCTAGGAGATCATCTTACCATGAAATGCCTTAGTTCTCTCCTTGTAAATGTTTGAATTCTCATAGGCATCATTTCTAAGTTCTTCCAATTCTTGCAGTTGAAGCTTCCTTTGTTCACTAACAGCATCCATCTCCATGTTACAAAGCTTTACTACCTACCATGCTTTGTGTTCGAGCTCTATTGAAAGGTGGCATGACTTAACATATACTAACCTATACAAAGACATACCAATAGGTGTCTTGTAAGCAGTCCGGTATGCCTATTGTACATCATCAAGTCATAGGCTCCAATCTTTTATGCTCGGATTCACTGTCTTCTTGAGGATGGACTTGACTTCTCGAATTGAAACTTCAACTTGACCACTGGTTTGTGGATGATAAGCAGTAGACACCCTGTGAGTAATGTTGTATTTCTTGAGCAAGGCTTCAAATGATCTGTTGCAGAAGTATGTTCCTTTATCGCTAATTATGGCTCTTAGTGTTCCAAATCTTACAAAAATGTTAGATTTCACAAAATCTACAACGACTTTAGAATCATTAGTTCTCGTAGCTTTTGCTTCCACCCATTTAGAAACACAATCCACAGCAAGTATAATGTAAACATTACCAAAAGATGAAGGAAAAGGACCCATGAAATCAATACCCCACACATCAAAATTTTCAACAATAAGTATAGAGGTTTGTGGCATTTGATTTTTGGCACTTAAATTACCTGTCCTTTGATAACGATCACAGGCTTTGCAAAAGAGATATGCATCTTTGAACAATAATGGCTAGTAGAATCCACAATCAAGAACTTTGAGGGCTGCTCTTTTTGGTCCAAAGTGACCTCCACATGTATAACAATAACAGAAGGTTAAAACTGAATTAAATTCATATTAAAAAATGCACATTCTTATCAGTTGGTCAGAACAATGCTTCCATAAGTATCGATCATCCCATATATAGTGCTTTGCAATGTTTTTGATCTTCTCTCTTTGAGCTCGAGTCAAGTCATGTGGTAGTTTCTTGGTAATTAAGTAGTTGACAATATTTGCATACCAAGGGGCTACTACACTTAGAGACAGTAATTGTTCATCCGAAAAACTTTCTTGTAACAGTAATGCATCCTTATCATGGCCAAGGTGATTAAGATGGTCTGCAACTAAGTTTGCACTTGCCCTCTTATCTTTGATCTCCAAGTCAAATTCTTGTAAGAGGAGTATCCACCTGATAAGCCTTAGTTTAGCATCTTTCTTTGTGAGCAAGTACCTCAAGGCTGCATGATCAGAATAAATGGTTACTTTAGTACCATCAAATTAATAAGAACGGAACTTTTCTAAAGCAAAAATAACTGGAAACAGCTCTTTCTCAGTGGTGGAATAATTAAGCTGAGCATCATTTAAAGTCTGAGATACATAGTAAATGTCATGTGAAATTTTGCCAATTCGTTGACCCAAGACGACACCCAAAGTATAGTCACTTGCATCGCACATGATCGCGAATGGATCATCCCAATTTGGAGATTGGATCACTGGAGCCAAAGTCAAGAGTTCCCTTAGTTTCTCAAATGCCTTATTGCATTTCTCAGCAAATTCAAAGGTCACATCATTCTGTAGCAATCTGCATAAGGGCAATGCTATCTTCAAAAAATCTTTTATGAACCTAGGATAAAAACCTACATGACCAAGAAAAAAAAGAATATCCCTCACAATTGTGGGGAGTGGTAAGGAACATATAAGGTCTATCTTAGATTTATCAACTTCTATACCTTTAGCAGAAATAACATGTCCCATAACTATACCCTGATCTACCATAAAATTACATTTTTTCTAATTCAGAACAAGGTTAGTTTCCATACATCTTTGAAGCATAAGTGTAAGGTTGTCAAGACATTTATCAAAAGAATCACCAAAAACACTAAAGTCTTCCATAAATACCTCAATGATGTTCTCGACGTAATCAGAGAAAATACTTACCACACACCTTTGGAAAGTGGCAAGGGCATTGCAAAGACCAAATGGAATGCGTTGATAGGCAAACGTACCAAATAGGCATGTGAAGGCAGATTTCTCTTGGTCCTTAAGGGCAATGACAATCTGATTATATCCTGAGTAACCATCAATAAAACAATAGTGAGAATGACTTGCTAACCCTCTCAAGCATTTGATCAATGAATGGCAAGGGAAAGTGATCCTTGCGAGTTGCTGAATTGAGCTTCCGATAATCAATGTAAACTTGCGACCTGGTTTGAATACGAGTGGGAACTAGCTCATTATTATCATTCTTAACCACTGTAACACCAAATTTCTTGGGAACAACTTGGACTGGGGTCACCCACTTGCTATTTGAAATTCGATAAATCACACCTATATCTAACATTTTGAGGATCTCCTTCTTGGCAACTTCCATCATTGGAGGATTCAACCTCTGTTGTGCTTCTCTAGTGGGCTTGGAATTTTATTCTAACAAGATACGGTGCGTGCATATGGCTGGACTAATACCTTTGAGGTCAGCAATTGTCCACCTAATAGCTGTTTTGTGATCTCTAAGTACTTAGATGAGTTTCTCTTCTTGTAGTGGTGCAAGGCCCTTTGCTATTATGACTGGCAAAGTATCTTTCTCACCCAAGAATACATGATTCAAATGATCTAGAAAAGGCTTGAGCTCCAAGGTAGGGGCTTTCATCACAGAAGGAAGAAGTTTCTCATTAGATAAAGGCAATTCAATGTAAGAAACATCATACTTATTTGTGGTTATAGCTATAGTCTCATCTAAGCTTGCCACAGCTTCCTCCACTTCTTTAGACACTTGTATCAACCTTCTTGGTTCTTTGAAATTTTTCGTCCCTCTCACTAATAGCTACTTCCAATCCATCCTTGTGAGTTAACTCAAAAAGCTATTGTGCCAAAGAATCAATAACATCAGCTTCAAAAATAGAATGAAAGTCACTAGGGTACCTCATTGCCTCAAAAATATTGAAACGGAACACCTCCCCATCAAACTTCATGGTGAGAGTGCCATCATGAACATCAATCCCGATTTGAGCAGTTTTCAATAAGGGTCTCCATAAAAGAATCGGTGTTGGATTGGGAGATGCTTATCCTCCATTTCAAGAACATAGAAATCTACTGGGAAAACCAATTGATTCACCTCCACAAGCACATCTTCCACAATTCCCTTGGGATATGCATTAGAACGATTAGCAAGTTGAATGATAATACCAGTTTTTGCAAAGGGTCCAAGACTCAAAGAAGCATAAACAGAATATGGCATAACATTAATAGATGCTCCTAAATCTAACATAGCTCTTTCAAACTTGGTATTACCAATGGTGCATGGAATGGTAAATGTACCTGGATCTTTGCACTTTGGAGGAATTTTTCTTTATAGTACAGCTGAAACATTTTCCCCCACACTTACTTTCTCATTTCCTTTTAACTTTTTCTTGTTAGTACATGACTCCTTGAGAAATTTTGCAAAACGAGTTACTTGCTTGATAGCATCCAAAAGTGGTATATTTACCTTGATCTTGTGAAAAGTCTCCAAGAATTCTTGTTCTTATTCCTTGATTTTGCAAATCTATCAGAAAAAGTGACACATCCGAAAAAGGATTATCTCCCAAGTATAGGAGTGTTGAAGTAATAAACCCGGTGAGACTGAGTTTGATCCACGAGGAAGGAGATTTTAGCACTACAAATTAAAAGGTAAGCAAATATGATATGAATAATCAAGATGATATTAACAAAAGGTGGTAAAACCATCCATGGAAATAGAAGGTAAAACCTACCATAGCAAATGAAAGAACAATTTCATAAGCAATAAATAAGAATAATTAAAGTACAAAAGTAAGAGGAATTAACACAATAATAATGAAAGCTAAGGTCAGGGGATCCGCCCTTGATATTTGAAATAAGGATAAGTAGCCCATTTTAGTTATATGAATTATATTTGTTTCGTTACCAATATTTATACCACTTGTTGTAAATGGGTTCAAGCATCCAATGTGTAAATCACCATATGTCTACAACAAATCAAGGTTCCTAACAAGACTTGTGTCGGTAAGGAAGAACCATATGACATCTAAAAAGGATCCAAGCATTTGATGTGCCAAGGATTGTCTATAATGGATCAAGATCACCACTTTACGAGTGGTGCCAATATTGATTAAGAAAATAAATATAAATCATAAAAAATAAACAACACAAGATTATGATTATTAAGCACATGTCAAGGGTTAGAAAATCCTTATTCTCATATCAAGGGTTTCACCCTTTCACCTTAGCAAGAGATAATTTAGCAAGACATTATAAAAAAAAAGAAAACAAATTGCAAGAAAAAGAAAATTCATTAATAACATTAAAGCAGAAGAGAGAAAAACACAATAACAAGATATCTCAGCCAAGGCCAAGATGCCCTAACGGGTCACAAGGCACCTTTATTTATAGATATATTTAGGGGCAAACTTGTCAAATTACAAAGGAACAATTGTCAAATATTTTGTTGACAATTGGGATCATTAGGTGCAATGACTTTGACCACCGATTTCGGCATCGAATTATTGAGAATTTTGATGACATGTCGCCATAAAAGTTGTAGATATTTCTCTCAACTTTCTAGAACATCTTGATTCATATGATTTGGATACTATATCAAGAGATATTATCAAAATACTGAGGCATGGTCAAGCTGGGCCGAAACTGCAAATGGGTTCACTTCAAGCCCATTTTTGGTCCACTAAGAGCCCGAATTTGATGATGCTTGTAAATACAATCTTGTAAATAATTTAATCATCTTTCCAAAGCATCGAGATTTGCACTATTCAGATCTATAAATAGAAAGTTATGCCCATTTTACTGAACCACCAAAATTAAGAGAAAGTTAATTTAAAAGATGCAAAGGCTACAAATATGCTTAAGTTGAGGAATTTAATGACACTATTAATGCAATATGATGAATTAAGCTCTTATTAAGCATATATATTTAAGTGTTCATCACACCCCCAACCAGCTTATTGCTAGTCTCTAGCAATTAAAGCGTTATTATTTAGAAGTGATTTATAGAATTTTACATCAAAGGTAATCATTATTGCACTCTCTTTGATTTTATCCAAATAAACAAACTCTCAACCGATTTTTTTTTCCTTTCTCTCTTTTTTTTTCAAAGGACTCATGTACCCTTCAATCAAGATATTAACGACCTTCTTTTTGTGCTCAGTTGACACATGACTATGCGGCTTATTAGAAAGAAGCCATATCGGTTCTAATATTTGTTAAGGCTAACAACCTTAGGTAGGGGGTATTCATTCATCATTGTTTATATATTTTTTTCTTCTTTTTTTTTTTTGAAAGAATGTATCTTTAACACATGTAGCGAGCCTTAGGCTAATGACTCCCAGACCAGTTGGCCTTAAGGCATTAGGTGTTAAGACACCCCTACGAGCTTAACGACTCGAGTTGTCGATGCTTTATTTTTGCTTAGAAAGTTGTGGATAGTGAAATGTTCAATCCCATTAAGCTTTCTCCTTAATCCATGTAAAGAGCTCCAATAGCTCCCAAACTAGTTGGTCTTAGGGTATTAGGTGTTGAGGCACCCCTTGGGCTTAATTGCTCAAATTAAGGAGGCTACGAGACCAAACTTATCCACGATTGCCTTTCTTTTTGCTTCTTTTTTTTCACTTTTTTTTTTTACTTTCCCCTTCCTTTTGTTGTTATCCTAAACAAAACAAAAGAACTCAAATATTGCAACATTTCATTTTGCAACCCACAATCATGCATCAAGGTATGTGTGTGTGTGAAGAAAGGTTCATAAATACTTGCTTAATGAGTACGTGAGCACACAGTTTATTAAATGATAAGGTTGTGAGAGTTCATAGATTTGAATAATTCAAAGTGAAGTGAATAGGACCTCCTTGTTATGAAATTCAAAAATCAAAACTAAAAATATCAAGTTAGTTAAAATAAGTCTTTAAAAATGCAAAAACAAAATGACAAATTGGTTAGAGTGTGTTTCAAGAGTTCAAACTGACCTTCTTTACTCTGCCATTCTGGACCCAGAATGTGTCTCAAGAGGATTTGAACTCCTTACACCGCACTCTGAATCTAATTACTAACTCGCTTTCTTTTTTTTTTTGCAAGAAAAAGAAAATTTAAGACACACTTATGTCTACTATCCTTTCCCCCCAACCAAATGGAACATTGTCCTCAATGTTTAAATGTAGAGAGATAAAGCATGGGAGACATTACCTGAAGCTTCTGTTATTCAAGAGAGACGACCTGAAAGACTCATAAAATAAAATGTTAAAAATAAAATAAAAGACAAGAAAAAAATTACAAACGGAGATTCATATCCAATTTGCACTTTTTGTTTTGTCCCCCTGAATAATTTGAGTTATAGCTGGGTCAAGTTCATACTTCATTGCTTGTAATTTGTCAAGTGACTCACTAGCAGAAGTGGCAGAAACAAGGATCTATTGCACTGGATGAGGGATAAAATTTTGTTCTACAACTGCATTAACAAAACTTATCAAAGGATCAAAGAAAGTTTTAACATTCAACAAACCTATGGGTTTCTGATGGAGATTTAGTTGGGCCCAAGAGACAATTTGAAAAATTCCTTCGAGAGTACCAAAGCCACTTGGTAAAGCAATAAAGGCATCCAAATTGATAACCATATATGCCATGCGTTCATGCATAAAGGAGACATGTAACTCCTTCCCAACCGTTTTTCTAATGATGCTTTCTACAGCCAAAGCTTTAGGAATAATACCTAAAAATTGCCTCCTACGAGTGCAGTTGTTGATACACAACCCATTAACCCAAGGCTACCTCCCCCATAAACAACATGAATCTTTCTTTCAGCTAATAGCCTACCAAGATAATTTGCTACTGCTACAAACTCTTCACTTTTTTCAGGTCGAGATCCACAGAATACACATATCTTTTGGATTCGAAGTTTTGAGGTTCCCTCCATGTGTATGCAACTCTCTAACTATATGTGTGAAGAGAAGAACAACATATGTCATATTTATGGAGTGCAAAAAGTATCCTAATGATGACACCTATATAGGTAGCTCGGTTGTTAGTTGAAAAAGTTTGACAATAATGCATAGGAATTCAAAAAAAACAATGACATAAATAAGATGCCATAAATGCATAAGTCAAACAAAAGCTATAAATACAAAAATGACAACTGTAAGGCATTAAAATTCAAAAATGATGGCACACATGCATATGTGTAGGTAGTTGTGACTGTGGCTCACATCTTCCTCTGGTTTTACGTCCAAAAACGGCTTAAACACCTTTTATGAGATGGGGATATGCTTCCCATCCAGTTTTCTTATAAACTGGTAAACATGGTCGTTTTGAGTCAGATTCCCAAGACTATAACGTTCCTACTCGTCTTGGAATTGTGTCCACAATTTAAAAATTTCATGCTGCACAAGTCACAAGAATGCATCTCAAGAGTCAATCGGATATCATCCAAAGACTCCCTACTCAGGCCATTCATGATGAATTGTGGCTTATCCTCTCGATTGTTAGACAAATATCCCAAGAAGCGGCAACGCTGGTTACAAGTCCATCATGCACATTTGTGACAAACTTGTAACCTTTTCGCTCTTTGCTTTTTGGCATAAGAGCTTTTTCTCAAACCTGGCATGTGGGAACAAGATTATCTGAAAACTCACAAGAAAATCGAACCTTGGCTTCAATTAACCATCTTAAATCAGCAGGAATACCCTTGCGCATCAACATCCTTAGTCTTTCTGTGTGAGCTTTGTAAATTTTAAGCAAATCATTTTGAGGAAGAGAGGGAAAACGTTTGTGCAGATTTGAAAGAATAGTATCCATGTGAAAAAAAAAAACAAGAGAGAAGAAAAGAAAATGAATGTAGGGTGAGCAACAGTTTTTAGGGAACTGAAAAATCGACTTTAAAAGCCATGGAGTACCGTATCCGCCACTTGACCGGGAAAAATCAATCCTTAAAAAGGATCGACTAAAGCAATGGTCTCTTCAATTTGATCAAAATTTTCAAAGAATGGTTTTAACCGTTGTCCATTAACTTTAAAAACGTTACCATTCTTTAGGTTTTCAATTTCAATAGCTCCATGAGAGAAAATATTTTTAACAATGAAAGGCCTAGTCCAACGACACCGAAGTTTACCAGGAAACAAATGCAATCTTGAATCATACAAAAGAACTCTTTGTAAAGGTTCAAAAGATTTTCTAACAATGAATTTGTCATGAAAAACCTTCATTTTTTCTTTGTAGATTTTAGAATTTTCATAAGCCTCATTCCTGATTTCTTCAAGTTCACTCAGTTGGAGTTTACGTAACTTGCAAGTATCATTCAAATTTGTGTTAAATGTTTTTATGGCTCAATAAGCTTTATGCTCAATTTCCACAGGCAAGTCACAAGGTTTTCCATAAACTATCTATAAGGAGACATTCCCAATGATGTTTTGAAAGCAGTTCGGTAAGCCCAAAGTGCATCATTAAGTCTTAAAGACCAATCTTTATGATTTGGGTTAACTGTTTTTTCTAAGATCTGTTTTATCTCCCTATTAGCTAATTCAACTTGCCCACTTGTTTGCGGGTGATAAGGTGTAGAAATTTTATGGGTTATTCCATATTTCTTCATTAAAGTTTCGAATGGCTTATTACAAAAATGTGTACCCCCATCACTAATAATGGCTCGAGGAATTCCAAATCTACACAAGATATTCTCTTTCAAGAATTTGATAACTGTTTTGTGATCATTGTTTCGACATGGAATTGCCTCGACCCATTTTGAAACATAGTCTACTGCAACAAGAATGTACACAAAACCAAATGATGGTGAAAAAGGTCCCATAAAATCAATACCCAACAATCAAATATTTCAACAACAAGAATGGGATTCAAAGGCATCATGTTTCGTTTTGAAATGGATCCCAAATTTTGACAATTTTCACAAGTTTTGCAAAATGCATGTGCATCTTTAAATAAGGTGGGCCAATAAAATCCACATTGCAAGATTTTAGCAGCTGTTTTTTTAGATAAAAAATGTCCTCCACATGCTTCAGAATAACAAAAATTAATGACACTACTTACCTCATTGTTGGGTATGCATCTTCTAATTATTTGGTCCGGACAATATTTGGACAGATATGGGTCATCCCAATAAAATTTTTTCACCTCGGTCAAAAACTTCCTTTTGTCTTGAACATTCCAATGAGGTGGCATTTTTCCTGTTGCAAGGAAATTTACAATGTTAGCAAACCAAGGTACAACAGCAACAAAGAATAAAAATTCATCAGGAAAAGAATCGTTGACAGATGAAGTTTCAATTAATCTATCTATCGTTAATCTTGACAGATGATCTGCAACGACATTTTCGGCTCCTTTCTTATCCTTTATTGTGATGTTGAATTTTTGGAGCAATAAATCCCACCATATCAATCTAGGTTTTGCATCCTGTTTAGACATTAAATATCTCACGGCTGCATGGTCAGTGTAGAAAATGCAAATACGACTGCAAGTAGTTCTTTTTCAGTTGTTGTGTAATTCATTTGTGCATCATTTAAAGTCCTACTTGCATAGTATATCACATAAGGCTTACCTTCTTTTCTTTGTCCTAAGATAGCACCAATGGCATAATCACTTGCATCACACATCAATTCAAAAGGCAAGGACCAATCGAGAGATTGCATAATTGGAGTAGTTGTTACAAGTCCAATTAACTTGTCAAAGGCATTTTGACATTCTTGAGTCTATTCAAAAGAAGTGTCTTTTATTAAGAGGTTACAAAAAGGTTTAGATATAGCACTGAAATTTCTTATGAACCTCCTATAAAATCCAGCATGCCCTTAGAATGAACGGACTTCTTTGACTATTTTTGGTGGAGGCAAATGGGAAATTAATTCCACTTTTGCTTTGTCCACTTCAATTCCCTTAGAAGACACCACATGACCTAAGGCAATTCCCAAAGTGACCATATAATGACATTTTTCCCAATTCAAAATAAGACCTTTTTCTACACACCTTTTTAGGACTTTTTCTAAGTTTTCAAGACAATTCTCAAAAGAATTTCCAAAGATAGTTAAATCATCCATAAAAACTTCTAAACAATGCTCAACCATGTCACTAAAAATGCATAACATGCATCTTTGAAAAGTGGCTGGGGCATTACAAAGTCCAAAAGCCATCCTCCTAATTGCAAAAGTGCCGAAGTGAATGTGGCCTTTTCTTGGTTTTCAAGTGCAATGGGAATTTGATAATAGCCTGAATATCCATCAAGAAAGCAGTAGTAAGAGTGCCCTGCTACTCTTTCCAGAATTTGGTCAAGGAATGGTAAGGGAAAATGTTCTTTTCTGGTGACAGCATTTAATTTTCTATAATCAATGCACATCCTCCAACTAGATGAGACTCGAGTTGGCAATGATTCCCCCTTTTCATTTTTGACTACTGTAATACCATATTTCTTAGGTACTACTTGTGTAGGGCTTACCCACTTACTATTAGAGATAGGGTAGATAATTCTCACATCAAGTAGTTTGAGAACTTCGGCCCTAATGACCTCTTTCATGTGGGGATTTAATCTCCTTTGAGGTTGTTGGGATGTTTTGGTATTTTCTTCTAAATGTATTTTATGTGTACAAATCAAAGGGTTAATGTCTTTTATGTCTTTTAAAGTCCATCCGATTGCATTTTTATGCCTTTTAAGTACGTGTATCAACTTACCTTGTTGCTCGCTTGTGAGGGATGAAGAAATTACCACCGGATATGTCTGATTCTCCCCAAGATATGCGTATTTCAGTCCTTCAGGTAAGGGCTTCAGTTCTAACTTGGGAGGTTCCTCTTCCTTGCTTTCATTCATTTGCCCCAATTCTTCGAATCTTGGTTTTGAGCCTTTTTCTAACATCTGTGCACAATCCAGTAAAGAACACATATCAGAAAGATCAGGTTCTAGTTCCATACTTGATTCTAATGAATTCACTAAACAAGTTTCCAAAGGGTCAGAAGAACTCCCTTTTGGATGTGGTCTTCCACAATAGTTTCAATCATATTAGCCTCCTCAATTTCATCATCTTCTTCATGTGGTTATTTGCACATATTAAAAACATTAAGTTCCAATGTCATGTTCCCAAATGATAGCTTCATGACTTCATTCCTGCAATTAATCAAAGCAATAGAGGTAGCTAGAAATGGACACCCTAAAATAACAGAAATTGAATTGCATACTTCCACTGGTTATGTGTCCAAGACGATAAAATCCACTGGATAAATGAATTTATCAACTTGAACTAACACATCTTCTACTACTCCTCTTGGTACTTTAATTGATCTATCAGCAAGCAAAAGAGTCACAGAAGTCGGTTTTAACTCACCTCGATTGAGTTTCTGAAAAACCGAGTATGGAAGCAAATTCACACTAGCACCAAGATCAAGTAAAGCTTGTTCAATTTTATGGTCTCTAAAACACATGAAATTGTAGGACAACCTCGATCCTTATATTTTACTGTATTATTGTTTTGAAGAATAGCACTTACTTGCTCGGCTAGAAAAGCCTTCTTTTTCACATTCAATTTTCTTTTCACAGTGCATAAATCTTTCAAAAATTTTGCATAAGAAGGTACCTATTTGATTATATCTAGCAAGGGAATGTTGACCTTTACCTGTTTGAAAGTTTCAAAGATTTCAAAATTGTGAGTTGGCTTCTTTTGTGTGGCTAATGCTTGAGGAAATGGAGGCACAGATAGGGATTTGGTTTCTTCTTCGCTAGGTGTTGGTTTGGCAACCTTTTCCTGCCCTTTAGAGATCGATTCTTCTTCTTTCTCATAAGGGTTAGGAATGTGTTTTTCAACAATCTTACCATTGCGAAAGGTCATTAATGATTTGACTTGGTCAAAATAATGGTTACTTGAACTCCCTGTATTTGAGTTAGATTGATCTTTAGGGTTTTGCAATATTTGAGAAGGAAATTTCCCTTTTTCTTGGATGCTAAATGTAGATGCAAATTTTGCAAGAGTCTTTGACAAATTTTCTAATGTTTGAGCAGTTTGACTATTGAAAGTCTATTGCTTTGTAATGAATGAATGCAATGTCTCTTCAAGGTCATTCCTAGAAGGAGGAGCTTTGCATGATCATGAGAATTTTGAAAATTTTGTCGTGTTTGAAAAGGGACTTGTGAAGATTTTGCATGATTATCATTTTTCCAACTAAAATTTGGATGATTTCTCCAACCGGGATTGTAAGTGTATGAGTATGGATTGTGATTTGGCCTTTTGAAAGTGTTCAAGGCGTTGGCTTCTTCATGGAGACATTCCCTAAAGGCAGGCAAAGTTGGGTAATCATCAGTAGAATGGTCATTATCATTACAAATGTGACAGACAATTTCTTGAATAGAATTCAATTGAACACTCTTTTTCATTTCTAAAGC